>JAOWAR010156314.1:0-10837 GCA_028571005.1 Clathrina lutea
ATTCCTCTGACGATTGCAAAAGCAAGAAACTCTGAGTAGGGAAACTCACCGTGTGTGCTTCGCTTTCTCTCTCTTCTATAAGCCCCACCCTGATCGGTGTTGAGCACTTTATGTTGGGAGCAAAGTACTTATTCCTTCGTATATATATCTATATAGTCATAGGGAGGAGGCTGTGAATTTCATAGGGCTGAGGCTGTGAGTACCCAAGATGTGTCCCGCTTTCATCGCCTCTCTGAAGCCGTGATGTACCGCAACATATGTGTCAGTCTGCAGTCATACGAGGTTGCAACACACAGCTGCAGTGAAATTACTTCCAAGTCAATCATCCATCCAGAAATGGGAACATTCCCACTACAGGAACTCGCCCACAATTCATGGATTTGTAGATCGGACTTTTTCACAGGAAGAACCATCGTCCGTCAAACAAACTATTCGTTTCACACTGGTTGCGCACAAAGATAAGATGGCTTCACCATTCATACATCTAAATGTAAAATTATGACTACATATTCGGTTGGCAGGTCATGGCTGAACGCAGTCGTGTAAACTTGTCAGCACTGTTCAGCTTGGCCTGTACTCATCCCCTGCATCCCATGGAGTGTCTCTAGATCTTGTAGTCTCAGTGACAGTGCTGTCGTTTTTACAGTTTGCTTTCAGTCTCTTTTTTTTTTTTTTACGGTTTTTGGTTATGGAAATTTGGATAAGTTTGTGAGCGACTGAGTGCCGGTGATTCACATGTCTATCTGGATACATATGCACCACCACTGCTATGCCTGTCACTGCTCTATCTGTCACTGCATGCTGTTTCTCATTTCATTGTGTTGTGATTACAATTGAAATAATTTTATATTTACTTTTCAGAATGTATATTTTTTTGTCATAGGATGTGGGTGATACATGAAAATACTCCTCATTTACTCAATAAGATTCTTGGCGAAAGCTCGCCAGAAAGGTAGCGTTGCAATAGGCTAGATTCTTTAGAGAGCCAAAAAAAATTCCAAGAAATTTGAGCCATTAATGGAAGTAATGTAGATGAAAATAAAGCACATGACAACAGTTCTAAGTCATAATTTCATTTGGATGGTTTGATCATTACAGGCCAATGAGAAGCAACAATGACCATGGACTCCTACAGGGCCGATATGCATTAAACATGGCCAAAACCACAGCCAGACAGTTTCTGGGAAGGATGATTGCATGACAAAATCATTCTTTTTTATCACTCATGGGGAGAAGGGCCTTTGATGTCAGGCGTTGTGTTTTTCTCTGGTGTTAGCCGCTTTGGATGAAGTGAATCTGCTTGTCCAAAGACATTTGCCGAAAGGAAGTGTAGGCTTGTCCTGCGTGCATGTGCATTCAGGTGTGATGCGTTGAGTTTACCATGATAGGGACAGACCTATGTGAAATCATTAGCACAGAGACTATGTCGTTGGAAATGCGTATATTCTGCTGCGAAGTCATTTTGTATGCAGTATGTATGTCTATGCTAAGATGCGCTGCCTGCTGATTGAAGGAGATTATTTCCCTTTTTCTTTTTGTGCTCTCGGCAGACCGAGATTGGCGGGGATGGATTTTCTGGCTGTGGCACTGAGCCAACTCATCAGCGGTCAGCTGACGACATCAGCTACACAAGGGGATATGAATGGTGGCTGATGAAGGAGGCAAAGCAGCGAAACCCTGCTATCTTGGGCTATGGCTTATCATGGTCATTTCCTTTCTGGATTGGTGAGCCACTCTCTGACGCTCAGATCAACTACACTATCAACTGGCTTCAGGGAGCCATAGCACAGGGCATTGACATGCGCTATGTTGGTGTGTGGAATGAAGAAACTTGGACCCCAGACTACGTGAAGCGACTTCGGAAAGCTTTGGAAAAGACTAACTTGACAAGGGTGGGGATTGTTGTCCCTGACGGAGCTGGGTGGGTTGATGCAGACCTTTTCAAAGCAGACCATGAGTTTGCAGCGGCAGTGTCTGCCGTGGGAACACACTATCCGCAAGCAAGCACGAGTTCTCCAGAGCTGAGGTCACTCAGGAATGTCACATTATGGAGTGCCGAAGACTCATCGACGTACTTTGACAGCTCTGGGGGTGGCTGCTGGGCGAGGATAATCAACTGGAATTGGATTGTAGGAGAAATGACCAGCAGTATAATTTGGAGCTTGGTGAACTCTTTCCTGGAAGGCCTGAACTGGTTCGGAGATGCCTTGATGGACGCATCCAAACCTTGGTCGGGCTACTACTTTGTGAAGACTCCAATCTGGGCCACAGCACATACCTCACAGTTTGCCGATCCAGGATGGCTTTACTTGCAGAATGGCAGTGGAAGTGGTTTTCTTCCCGCTGGTGGTTCATATGTGACTTTGGTGAAAGACAGGGAGGCGTCTGATTTCAGCATTGTGATAGAGACAATGAGGAAAGAGCATTCCATGTGTGTTCGGGCAAACCCGACGTACAACTGGACCGTTGCTGACTACCAAAACATTACATTCATAATCAAACATGCTCCTGGAGGGCCAACCTTACCATCTGTTCTGCATTTGTGGGAGTCAAGGTTTTATGGCAACCACGATGTGTTCTTTGAAAAGCAAGAAGACGTTGTGGTAGGTGCAGATGGTTCATTTCTGCTTACAGTGCTTGCAGACAGTCTCTACACACTGACTACCACAGCTGGGCAGCAGAAAGGGGAATTCCCTGCCCCGCCACAATCGACAGCATTCCCCACTCCATACTTGGAGAATTTTAACAACTATACAGAGGAGGCCATGGCGAGGTACTTCAGTGACCAATGCGGTTCATTTGCAGTGTCCAATCGCTACGGACTGGCATTGCAGCACGACAACGCCTTGGAGCAGATGGTCACGAACATTCCCCTCAGCTGGCATCCCAAGCGTGGACAGAGTCATCAGCCGCTGACTGTGATTGGCGACTGGAATGCGACCGACTACACAATCAGTGTAGAAGTGTGCATTTTGACTATGGCCAACTCCAAATCGCCTCTAGATACGAATGTGGTTGTCGGACTGAACCTTGGTGGCCAATCTAGTCCAACTGGCGGGAAGTCCTACGAGAATACATGGTACTCATATGGCTACTTCTTCCTGGTGTCTCTGAACGGAACATGGCAGTTCTGGGCTGGCCCTAAACTGCTGGCATCGGGGAGATTTGCGCCTCTGCAGGTGAAGGAGTGGCACAACCTCACCATGAGCACAGAGTTCAATGATCAAAGCCAAACACAGATAATTTCTGGATCTTGGGACATGGAACACGCTTTTCAGTTGGAGGACACCGACTGGACAGCTGGCTATGCCGGGCTAGGCTGTGGTTGGCATCGTTCTCAGTTTGACAATTTCCAGCTGAGCACTAAATCTAGAGTAAGGCTTCGCTAGTCACTGTCCATGACTAGCAGGCCCTGTTTTCCTGCAGAACAAATGTAACAGTTTTGCTGCGCATTCCCTAATCTCCCTGAGCAATGCTTACGCAGTGAGACTAAATAGGAAAAATCGGAGTTGTATCATTAGAGTCATGAGTACAAATGATGCCCGCTTCACATTATATTTAAATAGATGTGCAAACTGCATACAACACCCTTAGGCCGTCCGGTCTGTTTTGCATTTCGATATCAGAGTCTAGGCACGTAAAATCTTCGGCCGTGCACGTGCATGCATGCATGCCATGGTACGGTGTTGCATGCATTTCATATGCATGCTCGACGCGATCTAGCGCACTAGATGCATCTACTTGCATGACGACATCAACATTCAGAGCAGCAGCCAATCAGCTGCCAGGAATTTCTTCGCAGAACTTATTCGCGAATCGGCCCAAAAGTTTGGACCGGCCGGCCTAAGGACTGTTTCGGCCTTTGTGGCCTCATCAGTGCATTACTAACTCTGGTGAGTTGGGACGAGATCATGACAAAAGCCAAGACTGTATCACTCCCGATCCCGCAGCAGCTTTCCATGTGTGCATAGCCCTAGAAGCGTAGGCAGCCATACCATGCAAGTGTGCTCAACCACCAAAGTGGCGAGCTTTCCAGCATGCCTGCAGCATGGAATGTCCCAGTGGGAGTGAGTCAACAGGGCAAAAGCCTAGAAGCGATATTAAACTGCAGTCTGTCCTGTTCCAACTCTTGTGGCTTGGTCAGTTCAAACATATACAGGTTACCTTTTGCTTTCGATGTACATGTCTTCTCGGGATAGAGGCCCACGTGGCAGAAGATAAAGTTTTGCCCACAGCCTCTGTCTCACAGGCTCTCTCTCTCTCTCTGTCTATCCTGCACGTGAAGCGAATATTTTCAGCTGTTTCATCAGTGAATTCTTCCACCTCGCTGTATTGGTAATATGCGTGCCTCTCGCCATCAGACTACCGAGATGAGAAAACTACATATCGATTTTGCAGACATGTCTCCATGTTCCTAATCACAAGCCAGCCTCATTCGGTCGTCGGCACTTCACCCATGTACCCCTCTAGTCCTCTTCCTCAGGCCATAACACCAAATCCCCAAGGGAAGCATTTTCAGTCACGAAATAGGTTTAACGCCTCCTTTCATTACACACCTTAATATTGGCTTACTCAATATGTCCTCCTGAATGTCTCGCGTATTTCCTATATAATATTCACCTGGACTTCTGCTCCACACGAACCAGCAGCTCGGGCGCACGAAAGGACGCGAAAATCTCCTGGATGGAAGGGATTCGACGGAGGAAACCTTGTTCTGCTCTGTCATTCGAAAAATGGTTTTCTTTCCTCGTGCCGAATAGCATGCATCCACGCACGGCTAAAATTCATTAGCGGCTCTGTTTCCCGGAAATGAGTAGAACGAAAGGGTGAAGGCGGAAGAAATTATTCAGAACAGCAGTGAACAGGAGAAGCCGATGTGAGGTTCCTCTTCTTCTCGGGAGGAAACGGGAAGTAGTAACTGCAGAGTGATCGGCCGAAGCTTTTCATTTACTATAAGTTTTAAGTACTCTAGTCCATTGCAGCTTCAATCCCACCGGAGAGTGAAGCCAACTACCTCGTACCCAGGCTTCAGAGGTAAAGAGAATGCGAAAATGTTGCATTGAAGACCTCGCCTATCACGAAGATGAGCCGTCATTTAGCTTTTTCTCGCATTAGCCAAGTTTGGTTTAGCCTCCTATATCGGTCCCTGTCGATCGGGGCAGTCATCCGTCCTCTAGCCAGCCTTCGTACGCAGGGAGAAAATCATTACGCTTATTCAGGATAACGCTGTCAGTGTCAATGTGTATTTTTCCGGGCAAACTTGAATTACCCCCTCTTTGTCCTCGCCGAGCCCGTGGTAAGAAAGGAATGTATTCCTTTCAATTTTACAATTTCAAACAATGAGACGGAGAGAGAAAGATAGAGAGTTAATCGAAACGACGATTCACTCTCTATCTCTGTCTACCCTAGAACCAGATAAAGCCCGGATGGGCGAAACGTCGTTCGATTCACTCTGATCTTTCTCTCTCCGTCTCATTGTTTGAAATATCATTCTCACGAAGGTGAGTCGGTAAAGCGTTATATGGGATCGGTTTAGGTTCTGTGACCGTCATGCTCTCCGATCCAGTGGGCAGTGTTTGCCAGCCCTGAGCAGACTGAAACGGCTCAGGCTGCTTTCTACGCCATCCCCCGGCCCACAGTTTCCGGTTGTCTAGTCTTCATGTTTCAAGCTGTTTCCATTCATTACCTCGGCAGATACTTAACTTGAAATGAGAAAATTGCTAAGGTTCACTTTTTCGTATATCCTGGTAGAAGAATGAATAAGGAATCATATGTCAAAAACCGCGTGGAAAAATTCGAAGGGGAAGTCATCGAAAAGTGCCCTCGAAAGGCGAGAGTTTTGAAGGGGCGTCAACAAATTCCGATTGTGCGGGGCTGCGCCTCCGAGTCAAGTCGGGTTTCTCAAAGTAGATGTAGGACCAGTAGGTGCAGGCATTTGCGGGAAATCGACTTAGCACTAAGCCCGCATAAGTCTCCACCTAGCACCGGAAGCCGTGCAAAGAGTCGATGTCCGCAAACATTCCGAAGTCGCTGCGCAGATCTACGAAATACCAGAGACCGACTGGGGTGATACTCTATTTTCGGCCTTCTTTCCAGTCAAGTTTTCAAGTTGTGCATCAAGTCAAGTAGTTCTTCTTTCTCCTAGTATCTTAGAAAAGCAGCCTACAGCAATGCCCAAAAGCAGTGCAAATCTATCTGTCACAGCGACATGGACTCGTACCTGTTGCGTCTGGATGTGACGCTGAGCAGTTTTGTTTATCCCCTGTCTTGTCGTCGGTCGGGCAAAAATACCCGTGTATTATTAACCTGCGTGGCCTCGCTCTCCTTTCGCGTTATCGGCAGCTGCAGTGGTCCGTCGAGCATCGACAAATTTGCTGCTGTTATGGACATGAACCCACCGAGTAAGCAGGTCAGTTTGGCGAGATACAGCTGGGCGATGATGGACGCGGTGGAGAAGGCCGCAGAAGAATCGGTAAACACAGGCACTTCGCTCCTCGGTGAAAGATCGAAGTGTCTTCCTCTTCGTTGAAGGTAAGCTAGATGATGAGGCCATTGAAAGTTGAAAGCGAAGGCACCACAGAACAAGATAGAGGCTTTCGCTTGCCGCTTGACTTCGGCGAACGCTACGCATGCTTACAAGTGCGCCTAGGTATACGCGTAGATCTGTATCCGAGCGATTTTTTGGTTACCTTCGTCGACGCGGTGAGATCGGCTCTGACCCTGCTTGCACATTTGATCAAACGTGGCAAACGAGCCTGTGCACGTACGCGACGGATCCATAGGCTCTGGCCCAAAGCATACCAAGGCAAGAAAGCAAATCCGCACCAGAACCGAAAAAGCACTGTTCTCGAACCTCAATCTCTCTTCCTTCTCGGGAGTTTAACTCGCGAACGGATTGTCGGATCTCCATCAAATTTGACATTCGGGATATTCATACTCCTGTCTCCAATAGTGATCTACGGATTTCTAAAATTCCGTCAGGAACGGAAGATATTCACATTTCTTTCTCAAAAAGTGTGGCCTAAATGATACTATAAGTTTGGAAGGGCATAAAATTGTCAAATCGCAAAAAATAGAAATCGCTAGATCAATTTTGTAGGCAAAGGCAACGTCTTTCAGAAGCAGCGAAAATCATTCGCCTACAGTGTGTGAGAGTTGCAATCAATTCAGTGGCGCGATGCGTCTTTTTTCGGGTTTTTTCGTGTCATAAAAAACCGCAGAGATTCCAAAGCACTTGAAAAAGTCGTTTCTCACAAGGCTTTTCAAAGAAAAAAAGTAAAGCGATAGCTCTTCTGTTGCGAAAATAGCCTCAAGGGTCCTGCCTTAAAATCTCATTTAGCTTCAGATAACGCAAAACTCCCATGCCCGAATCGTTGGGAGAGAATGCACAAAAACATGACACAAATTGCAACCGACTGTGCCTTGAATGGAGAAGCTTCAAAAAATCGAATAACGCTACCAAGTCGCGTCGAGAGTGTGATGTATGCACATCTACACGTGTTACTATTGGTGCTAGGAGTTGTCAGTTGGTTGTGTTATTAGTTAACACGTTCAGTCAATATCAAGACATGTAGTGCTTCACTGAAGAAAAGAGAGTGAACCACCGACTAAGTGTCCAGAGTGTTTGGGGGACACAACATTGGTGACGAGGTACTGAGACCAGCCAACGGCAACAATGGAGAAGTATGGGCGAATAGAGGAGTTCAACCCTGACAAGGACAATTGGGACTCATACAAAGAAAAGGTTAGAGTTCGCTTTAGGAATGAACGGCGTGGAAGAAGCGGACGACGCCGAAAGAAGGCAGGTCCTATACTCACGATTTGTGGGAGGAAGGCGTACGACCTTTTGCGGAATCAGTATGCGCGCCAGAGAAGACGGCGACAAAGTCGTACGCCGACCTGTGCAAGTCCAGAGTGTTTGGGGGACACAACAGAGAGCTCAGAGTCTAGGGCTCTAGTAGGTAGGATGGCGCCGACAGAACGCTGAGGATGGGTGGAAAGAACAGTATCCGTGGTACGCTTTTGTAGTGGCCAGCCCGGAAGGAGGGGAGGATTAGCCCAGCTGCTTCGCACCATCTTTGCGGTCACAATTGAGAAGACGCCGAAGCGGAGTCGACTATACTTTGCGTCAGCGAAAGAGCTCGACGTATCTAGTTTTAGTTCTATTGTTAGTAGGCATTTTACAAAATTAGCTTGGAATAATCCCCGCTCACACGAAGTCTTCAAATTTCTTTACGCCTGCAAGAACCTCTTGAGGAATTACTCAAACTGCGAGACAGCGAAAGAAGAGACCGAAGGTATAGGAAGTTTGATTAATGCACTGAACACTGCAGGCCTTGGGCGAGCCACCCAATGGCCTGAAGTTAAAGTTTTTGATGTTATTTCCATTAGTTACTCCAGACCACAAAATCTGATCGGTGGACAAAACCTCCCAACCGTTTCATCGATACTTTCACACCTGTACAAATCAGGCCGAAAGTGAGCGGCGCTGTCAGCCATCGTGTTCTTCTACACGGCCCAGTTGTGACTGGGAGACCGCTCTCGTCAGGGCTCTTACTTCTTTGCTGGAGAAAAGCTTTCCCCGACAGTTTTCCTTTCAAGCATCATCAGAAGAAGCTCTCTTGCCCGACATTGCTGCTTCATTCGATCTATGGGGTGCCATTCACCATGACAACCATTTGGAAGCCTTCAATGGTTTCCTTGAACAGACGGGCAGCCACATGCTTCTGGTCTTTGAGGATGTTTACAGTCCGTCTTGGCTGATGCCGCTACTTCCTAACAACAAGAACAGCATCATTATGACTGCCCATAGCGAACCGGAGTGGATACGCGAAGGCGTGGCCTTAACATACAAGAGACACTATCCTGTTTGAAAGTGTAGCCCTTCAACATTGCAGCAGCCGTCATAATGTCACCCTCCGAATGAGAACCGAAAACAGCTTGGCATCTTCCTCAACGACAACACAGATGGTACACCATTGTTAATACGCCTCGTTGCAGTCCAGGTCGCTACCAACGAGATGTCGGTGGAAGATCTAAAACCAGCAGAGTTGGACATGAGCGTCAAAAGACCTTCTTCAGATTGAATAGCCACTGGTCCTGCCCATGTCAAAGAACTGTATCACTACTTTCAACGTACTCTGGAGAAGATTTCTGGTGACAGGAACTCAACAATGTTGAGCTGCATATTCTCACAGCTTCCCACAAAGGGGCAGCAATGTTTTTTCTCAACAAGATCCTCCCGTTTCTCCAACTGTCCTGCTGAAGACATCAAAAAACTTCGGGGCTTACCTTTCTCATGAACATCGGATTGATATCCTTGACTGAAAAATCTGGGCATTTCATGAGCAAAGGTCTTCAAGGCTGCATCCATAAGGCGCAAAGTGTGAAGGATTATCACCGACAAGTTTCGTTAGCCATCTACCAGACAATTCATCTCATGCTAACGGATTGGCAAGTGTTGGATAATCAGAGATTATGCACAAAATTTATTGAACTTGGGATGTCACAAACAGCACCCCGGCCACCAACTGGTAACTTTTATTTGTCAGGAGCTTGAGGGAGTGGTAATCACCTTGACTGACGTCCCTTCCTCCTGTTTTCCTTGGCAGTCTAAAGCCAGCCTGCTCTTGGCATTGGAAGAATTTCAAACATAAGTACGGACACACAGAAAAGTTATTATATGTTTCTTCGCGAAATTGGGCATGCAGCTCATGACACATACTTCTGCTTGAACTGTGCAGCTTCTCACTTAGTTTGCCTACACTATACCCAGCCTTGGGTTAATTACAATGAGAACAAAGCACGGTGATCTTGGCGATGCAGATTACTTCAACATTTTTTTGTCTCAGGTGTGTACCTATCTGCTTCTGAACACTGATCAGGCATGCTGGAAAGTGGTTGACTTGCTGTCAGACCTGGGTGTGACCGTCCCATCCCTGTTTGTACGTTTTTGTGAAGGGGATGAGCTCTCATCACTGTCTTTGCTGACAAGTTCGGCTTCTGCTCTTCGCATTCTCAAGCGTCAAGAGTGTGAGGCCATCATCGGGCTTGTTTCAACTTGTCAACACTTTTCTTCCTATTGACGGCAAGCGCCAACCATGGTTATACTTCGGTTGTGTAACAGGCAATGGATGGCCATGCTAATTGCTTCTTCAGGCATAGGAACTTCTCTCAGGCTTTCTTATGGTGTGAGACGGGCTTTTTTTGGTTTTGCGCTTTTCTCTAGCGACCCTCCATTCTTTTGTCTTAATTGACAAATATTTGCAAGTCAGCAGTGGATATCCGTGTGACAATCATCTTCTTTCTTGGCGGCAAAAAGTGCTGGATGATACAGTACTTTACTAAACCTACTTCTGTCTTGGAGTGAAGGATGGTTCCTACTCCACAAGTCGTCCATCTCCTCTAGAGGGGTTTGTGGGCAGAAGTTTTAGAAGTGCTGGAGTACTGGGACGTCTGACAGATAAAGAACAAGAGCTGACGGCCCTGAATCACAGACATTTTCCCTGCTTCTTGACGTCTTCTCCCAGGAAAAGAGTTTTGCCATTGGTGGTAGCACATACAGTTAATGAGGATAATCTGCTTTTAACGTTGTCTGCAATCCTGGCTGGATGTATTGGCCTGGAAAACGATGTAGGCTGGCTATTATCCCTCAAATTATGTGAAACAACGGCACCTCATCTGGCTCAATCTCCAATGGAATGCATTAACGTAAGATCTAGAATTAGGAGGCTCTTTGAAGCTGCAAATAATCTCCTTGAAATTTAATTTAATTTAATTCACCAATATGTTTGAATAGGATTGCCCAATAGCTGCAAGCTAATCAAGGGGCTCTCCT
>JAOWAR010156325.1:0-10836 GCA_028571005.1 Clathrina lutea
TTCCTCTTACCCCTTAGTGCCACCCTCCTCACACCTCTCACCTTCTGTCTCACACCTCTCCCTCTTCCTAACCTATAACATCCCATGCACGCACACATTCTCTTATCAGGACCAGATGAAGCCCGGATGGGCGAAACGTTGTTCGATTTACTACCTCTCTTTCTCCGCGTCATCGCTTACTCTCTTACCCTCTTTGTGTTTCGCCCCGTAACCCGTTCCTCCCTCGTCTTTGAAATGAAGCTTTGATGGCGTGTGGAACAGGTCTACCCCCAAGCTGAAGCAACAAGTCGGCTCGTATGTTGGCAACTATCCATTACTGTACGGCTCAGGGAAGAAATGATCCCTGCTGGCATGCATCATAACTCTCATCCTATAAAAGGGAATAGAGTCTGGCAGACAGAATAAAAGCAGCCTTCACGTCGCGGCAAGACTTTAGCCGAACCTTTTAAAGACCTGTGGCAAACACTTGCTCGCTGTCTGTCTTCGACTTGGGTGTTTGCTACACTGACATCAATATCCGAAAGGAACCTGTTATGGCTAGTGTCAAGGAGGAAGATCAACGTCTTTGAAGTTTCCCTTGCCAAATGAGAAGCAGAAGATGAGATCCTGGCTTCTGATTGTGCGACAAAGGTGCTGTTGTGTGTAGCAGTGTCAAGTCTCACAAAAGTCAGAGGTTTCTTGTGTGCTGCAAAGTGAAGCAGCCCGAAATTGTGGGTTTTTTGTTTTCCTTTGGTTGATGTTTTCTACAAGAGGTTTCAATTAACTAAATTTCTCTGGTAGATTATTGTCTGGATTGGAGAACGTGTAGTTAAGTTTGGGCTGTCTTCATGATCATCCGGGTCATGAACCCTCAATGGAATTGGACCAGGGTCAGCATGCCATGGCCAGTCATCGTTCGAGTTGCCCTCATCATCATCAGGCATGGTCGCGCTCATCCGATGTCTGATGGAGATTGATATCCAAGAGACGTGTTCTGGCCTGGATGTTGAAAGTGTCATCTGCTGTTTGGCGAACAGCTTCATCCTTTTTTTCTCACACTCAGGTCAGTACGATTTTTCGGCGGTGGACCACTTGCAGTTCTGAGGTTGGACCGTACGGAAAGATTAGGGTATTCCTAAAGCTTTGTTTCAGGTAATGACGCCCAAGGAGAGACCAACGCTTGCGATGGCACCGAATTTCCTTTAGAGCCTCCAGGGGACGTTGGGATTTCCGTTTTTCACGCTCGGCGCTGTACATGTTTCTCTGGAGGATCGAATCCGGTCTTACAATCAGCGTAAGCAAAAAAAGAAAACCAAAGCCTACTCGCTTTCCCCCGTCTGAATACGCTCTTTCGGTTTGGTACTTTTCCAATGATTTCAACTGCGCACTTCCCAAATGGCAGTTTCTCAAGGCCCTGTTCACTGCAGTCAAACATTTATGGTACGGGCGGTGAAAGTGCTTCGAGCCTAACTGGACTGCTCGATCATGTAAACTAGAGGTTTTTGATGAGCCAGACCAGGACCAGACCACCAGACTGACCATGTCAGAATACAAGCCAACCTTTTGCCATTGATGAGCCGGCATTGCCCTCCAGGTGTGAGAATGTACAACCAACTTCCGCAGGCAAGCCTGACTGAAATACATATTGAAAATGAAAGGAAATACACTAAGAGAATAAGAGCTTCAAGAAAGGAATCCCATGCTTGGCAAACTCGCCAAAAAAGATAACAGAAAGATGAGCCTCTGAATTGTGCTGCAGCCAAGCACACTTGAACACTCTGAAAAGGACTATGCATGATGACCACTTCAAAGAATCCCAGCCACATCCTGGGATGAATTTGTGAGACCATCCTCTCTCTGCAGAACCTGCACAATACCCTCACGCCTCTCTTGAACTCCTGCCAGCCCTGGCACGATACCTTGACGCCTCAAGATAAGTACTGATCATCTGCGGGTGATACAAACAAACACAGGTAATTGTCAAGAGCACTGGAAGTCACAGCTTTCACTTTGTGCAATTAGAACACGAAGATTCTTCCCCAGTGATCTGAGCCTCCACATGAACCAACAGTGAAACTTGACACTCAAGTATGGGCACTCCTGATTTCAATGTCTTTCTCCCAAGGATTTGTGAGCCTTCTAAGGGCCACCAGGATGACAAAGTGCCTGGCAAATGATTATCATTTGCAGGCTGGCAGCGTGAAAGGCAAGTGCAGAATCTTCTCCTTTCGACGCACTTACTCAATGGGGTTAATGTGTGAAACACGTTTATTTGGGTGGTATGCCGAAACTCTTACTTTCCTATACATGTTCCCGTTTTTAACTGTACTCAGTGTTTGCCTATCATAAGGCTGAAAAAATGCCGCTATTAAATACTCTTTGGCCTTGGCAGAATTAACACTGAAGAAAGGTCGAAAAATGGGCCCTTTAGAGGAGCTAGAAGCTGGAACTTGCTTATGTACGGAATTAGAGCCTAGTCTTTTCTTGCAACTGAATGTAGTTAAGTTTATATTTGCGGAGCCGCCGCAGTCTGCCGCAGTAGTTGCGGTTGGCCTTTGAGTTTGACGCGCTTTATATTCGGGTCATACAGCTGCACGGCGTCCATGCATTGTCCGCGCTTTATTCGTCTAACGTAACCAGGGTACAGTGTAGAATTCTTACCACTTTTCCTTGTGGCAGACGGTATGTGTTTAAGAAGTGGCGGAAAGGGCTTGCACGGCATGACAAGTCCAGTGTTTGTTACTGCAGAATATATTTTGCCTTCGCAAAAAGACTTCTGCCCCGTCCTTGCTTTGGTGTTGAGTCCTGAAGCTGTCGAAGAGTCGGGTAGTTAACAAAATTTATTGAAAGGGAATAAATGGGTTATTTTGTTGTCTCGGAACTTGTTCCCGCGGGAGAGCTCCGACATATCTGGTGCTAATTCCGGGTACAACATGTGGGGTTGTTGTTGTTGTCTTCTCTCTGAGCAAGCGGTCCAATCTGCCAGAGCATTAGACTTTGGTTCAAATGGCAGAGACGTTCAGCTCCACGATGGCATTCGGAAGGTTTAAGATCCGCTTCAAGGTAGGACGGAAAGAGCCTGATCTGCATTTTTGAGAGGCCAGATGTGTTTGTTTCCTGTAAACAAATCAGGATGGAGGCGGCTGATCTGTTTGACGGGCCCTCCTTCCGGTCAGAAGCGATGCCACAGTTTCTGTCCGTTCTCTGAAGCCATTAAACATGCGTTAGATCACCTCTTTTAAATATTGCGGAGCCTTCAGCAAGTTCAGTTCAGTCCTTCATTCCAGCCCACGTTACCTAGCCACGTAGCCACGTATAGTCTCCGGCTATCCTTGGTCGCGTAATAGCTGATCGCAGCATGCCATATTGCACGTGCACTGTGCTTTATATCAAACCCATCATCAAACGGATAAAGTTCGGGACGGACTACGGAGGTGTGAACTAAAGTGCAAACAGCTGTACTTTTTCACCGTCGTTTACCACACCCTTGCTGCGCCAAGTGGTCCCTGCACAGGAACGCGTCAAACTCCCCTAAATAGCTCCTTTAAGGTGAACGTTTTCACCCACCATAACTACACCAGTGAATTATCTTTTTTTCGAAGTAAGATCAGTGTTCCTTGTGCGTAGTCCCGTCGCCAGACACTAAGGAGTGGCCAGGTTTGTACAGAAGTTCCAACTTCTGGTCCTCCGTGCACTGCACCCAGCTATAGGCTCCTTATCAATCGATTCGTCGAACTATTCGTCCCCATTTTTGTTACCCTGTCCACCTGTCAGTTGTTCGAAACCAAACTTCAGTACCGTGCACGTCTGAAGCCAATAATGCCATGGTTACCTCTGTACCGATTGCGACGTCGATATCGACGCGCTGCATGCAGTGCCAATGTATGCAGGCGGCCGGGCCGTCACGCCCGGTCGGCAGTCGAGCTAGCTGCACTCCGGAGCCTGGCTGTCAATTAGCAGGTCAAAAACAGCTGTCTTTCATTTTTAGTTTCGCTAAAGACAGGAACACTCCTGCTGCTGCCAAGAAGACGGAAGAGGCGTGTTCGCATGGCGAAATGAGCATGGAAGCGCCGAGATCAGGACCCTTCAGTTCCAGCGAGACAGATTCACAAAACCGCACCTTCGCAGTGGCCCAGTGAGCCCCGTCGTCTATCCTTACTTCTAGATGTACATGTACATCTTCTAGATGTAATCTTCTGGACCGCGGGCTCCCCTCTGGACGAGATAGCCTGGTAGGCAATTTGGTGCCGCAGGTTTGAGTCCCGGTCTCGGCACAGATTTTAAGCTTCATGAAATTTTCATCGAACGCGTTTTTCTCCGTGGGGTCGCCACTTCTCTGAAATTCTTTAAATAATGACCACGTAGCTCAGCGTTGACCTTTCCGTTCAGGGGGCCGGTCAGTTTGAAACATTGGGTATAAAAACTCTCTCTTCTCACGTCACAGCTGGGTAAAATTTCGAACGGCATTTCGGTTAAGCTGTGCGAGCCTTCATCAGGTTCTGAATAACTTCCCTCTTTTTAAAAAAAAGTAATCTAGTTTTGAAGGCCAAGAGGCAGAGTAGAAAGTCGCAGAAGGAGAAAAAAGAGAAGAGAAAGAATGTAAAGGCGACTAAATGGAACGCCGTCCGTCAAACAGATGTACAGGTTGGGTCGGACTCGAACCTGCTCTACCAGTTCACCCAGCAGACGAGAGTCACTCGTGCTATCCGAATACACCACGAGACCGTCTTGAACAAAAAGAAAGAGTGGCCGTGCCGCAACTTCCAACGAAGGATGCTCGATCCCATTCATGGCTGAGCCCGATTCCCGAAGGTGTAGAGAGAGTGTTAGCACCAAGCGTGGAAACGAGAGCACGTTCTACGTGATTTCCTCCAGCCAGCCCGGAAAGACGAAGATGACACAAGACCAGATGACAGCGGCCCGGTGTAAATCAGTTTTGAAAGTCAAGAGGCAGAGTAGAAAGTCGGAGAAGTAGAAGAAAGAGAGAAGAGAAAGAATGTAAAGGTGACTCACCGGATCGCCATCCGTCAAACAGAGGTACAGGTTGGGTTGGACTCGAACCTGCGGTACCAATTTACCTAAGCAGACGAGAGCCAATCGCACTCTCTGAATACGCCACGAGACCGTCCTCAAAAAGACAACGGCCGTGTCACATCTTCCAACGGAGGATACTCGATCGCCTACACTGCTGAGCCCGATTCCCGAAGATGTCGAGAGAGCGATAGCACCAAGCGTGGAAATGAGAGCACGTTCTATGTGATTCACTCGAGCCAGCCTCGAAAGACGAAAATGATACAACGCCAGGTGATAGCGGCTCCTGTGAATCAGTTTTGAAAGCCAAGAGGCAGAGTAGAAAGTCAGAGAAGTAGAAGAAAAAGAAGAGAAATAATTAAAGGCGACTCACGGGAATGCCGTCCGTCAAGCAGAGGTACAGCTTGGGCTGGCCTCGAACCTGCGGTACCAATTAACCAATTAAGGATATTGGATCGCCTACACGGCTGAGCCCGCCCGATCTCCGAAGATGTCGAGGGAGTGTCAGCATCCGGAGCGTGACAATGCCAGCACGTTCTACGTGATTCACTGAAGCTGGCCTTGTACCAATTTAGTCTTTCCGGGCCGGCTTGATTGAATCACGTAGAACGTGCTGTTATTGCCACGCTTGGTGCTGACGCTCTCTCCACATCTTCGGGCATCGGGCTCCGCCGTTTAGGCGATCGAGTATCCTCCGTTGGAAGATGCAACACGGCCGATCTTATTTTTGAGGACGGTCTCATGGTGTATTCGGTTGGCGCGAGTGACTCTCGTCTGCTGGGTGAATTGGTACCGCAGGTTCGAGTCCGACTCAAC
The DNA here is from genome assembly GCA_028571005.1 of Clathrina lutea. NCBI lineage: Eukaryota > Metazoa > Porifera > Calcarea > Clathrinida > Clathrinidae > Clathrina > Clathrina lutea. The sequence continues at coordinate 5,827 of JAOWAR010156325.1, forward strand.
CTGTACGTCTGCTTGACGGACATCGTTTTCGCGAGTCGTCTTTACATCCTTTCTCCACTCTTTGTTCTCTTTCCTTTACTTCTCCCACTTTCTTCTCTGTGTCTTGGGTTTCAAAACTGAGTTTAAGCGAGCCGCTGTCACCTGGCCTTGTACAATCTTCGTCTTTCCAGGCTGGCTTAAGTGAATCACGTATAACGTGCTGTCGTTACCACGCTTGGGGCTGACACTCTCTCGACATCTTCCGGCATTGGGCTCTACCATGTAGGCGATCGAGTATCCTCCTTTGGAAGATGCGACACGGCCGTTCTTTTTTCAGGACTGTCTCCTGGCGTATTCCGATAGCACGAGTGACTCTTGTCTGCTGGGTGAATTGGTATTGCATGTTTGGGTCCGATCCAACCTGTACATCTGTTTGATGGACGGCGTTCCACTCAGTCGACTTTACATTCTTTCTCTTCTCTTTCTTCTATTTTTACGACTTTCTACTCTGCCTTTTGACTTCCAAAACTGACTTAGAGCGGGCCGCTGTCACCTGGCCTTGTGCCATCTTCGTCTTTCTTGGCTGGCTCGAGTGAATCACGTAGAATGTGCTCTCGTTTCCACTCTTGGTGCTGGCTCTCTTTCGACATCTTCGGGCATTGGGCTCAGCCGTGTACGAGATCGAGTATCCTCCGTTGGAAGATGCGACACGGCTGTTCTTTTTTTAGGACGGTCTTGTAGCGTATTCCTAAGGCAGGAGTGACTTTTGTCTGCTAGGTGATTTGGTACCGCAGGTTCGAGTCCAACCAAACCTGTACATCTGTTTGACGGACGGAGTTCCCGAGAGTCGCCTTTACAGTTTTTCTCTTCTCCGCCTTTATATTCTTTCCCCTCTTTTTCTTCTACTTCTCTTTCAAAAGCGATTTACAGCGGGCCGCTGTCACCCGGCCTTGTACGATCTTCGTCTTTCCGGGCTGGCTCAGGTGAATCACGTAGGACGTGCTCTCCTTTCCACGCTTGGTGCTAACACTCTCTCGACTTTTCCGAGACTCGGGCTCAATCGTGTAGGAGATAGAGTATCCTCCGTTGGAAGATGCGACACGGCCGTTGTTTTTCCTTCTTTAGCCCGTCTTGTGGCGTATTTGAATAGCGCGAGTGACTCTCGTCTGCTAGGTGAATTGGTACCGCAGGTTCAAGCTCAACCCAAAAGGAAGTTAGTTCGAATCATGTTCATGGGCTAACGATCTGGCGCTCCCTCGTTACTACCATCTTCCGAACCGTGCACCATGGAGTGGACGGGATAGCCCGACCTAGAAACTGCGCGATTGCCCATCCTTTTTCAGGATGACATTATCGCGTAGCGGGTAGTCAGGTGATTCTTGTCTGCTAGCCGATTTGGTGCTGCAGCTTCGAGTTCCGCTCTCGGCACGGATTTTGAGCTTATAGTCAGAGAGGAGATAACGCGGAGAAAGAGAAGAACGAGAAAGGAAAACCCAGTTATACCTGCCATATGCATGACAGTAAAAATCAAACAAAGAGAAACTTGTGCCTCGAGTGGGCCTCAAATCCACGACCATCCGATTTGCGCTAGCCATCCGATTTGCGCTAGCCATCCGATTTGCGCTAGGAAGCTCTATCCACTGAGCTATCGGGGCCCACATCCTCGACCACGAATTCAACTTGCTTTCATCCCACTGCCGACAGCAACTGCTGCCTCACTCTTCGGCTGCAACGACCCAAACTCGGTATGGCTGCCCGCGCCAGGTACTCGTGAAACGCGTTTACTGCCCTGAGAAGTGTAGTCCATATCGGCTAGGGACATTAGCCTTCACCCTTTGAGCTTCGTGAAATTTTAGTCGAATGCGTTTCTCTCCATTGGGTCACCACTGCTTGGAAGTTCTTTCTTTGCTGAGTACGCTAGCTCGGCGCTGGCTAATTCTTTCAGGGGGCCGGTCAGTTCGAATCACGTTGAGGTTCTAACCGTCCGACGATCCGTCGCTACTACCATCTTCCAGATCGCGGACTCCCTTGTGGACGAGATAGCCTGACCTAAAAACTGCGCCATTGCCCATTCCTTTTGAGGATGACGTCATGGCGGAGTGGATAGTCTGATGAATTTCGTCTGCTGGGGGATTTGATGCCGCAGGTTCGAATCCCAGTCTCGCTCGGCACGGATTTTAAGCTTCATAAAATTTTCAACGAATGCGTTTTCCTCCGTTCGGCCACCGCTTCTTTGAAGTTTTTTCTATAAAGTCCGTTCTCATGGTCAAGTAACCTCAAAGCTATTGGTCGCAAATTGCCGGCCGTAAATCGCCTAAAAGCGGCACAACTATGGCACAGATGACACAGTCTAGCATGACAACAGGCCATAAGCATGATCAGTAGGACTAAAGCCTAAAGGCCTAATCTGATCGTCGCCCGCTGCCATGCGATGACATTTATTCCGGATATACACACTTGGACTCACTTGGACACATAGACATGGTCTTTCATACAGACACAACCAAAAGGGCAGCATTAAAAAGTTCAGAACTACCAAAGTTATCCCTTGGGGTGGAGTCTCCACCAGAAGCCTCCTTATTGCCTTTTGATTTCATCTGGTGTCATGCTCTCCGCAGAAACTTACCGTAGCTTTGCTGAAGGAATAGCACCAAGCCTTAGTTTCTTCGGACAACTGCAGATTCAAATCTGTTATTTTCTTGTCGAACTTTAACAAATTTGAAACGATGAAATTCCCTTCCTCCAAGGTCGAAGAAAATGTTTTCGTCAGACTAAACAACGACAGAATGTCGTCAATGCAGGCAGGCTTCGAAAAATCGCCAGTTGAACGATCCATTAACTGATCACGTAAATGACACAGGCTCCGAAGTTCGAAACCTGACTTGAAGTTTGTCCGGAGGTGTTCCTGAAATGAGGTTTGAAAAACTTCCAAAGCGCGGCGAACTGCAAAAAAAGTAACAAATGGAGAGGAGGCAAGTCAGAGGGAACATCCCTGCAATATTTTTAGAACAAAAACAAAGAAAAGATGATGAAGGAGGAAAGGTGTTGAACATGAGAAAATGGGAGTTTTGAAAATTAGCATAAACCGGTTGAACGACTGAGAAGCACAGAGACAAAAAAAACCTTACCAAGAAAGAGATCCTCAAAAAAGAATGCTTTGAGTGATGGAAGCACACAACCAGGAATGTTTCAAACTTTAATAGAACACAAGAGAAGGCCTGCTTGTCAGAATTATTTCCAAGCATGATGATATATTGAAGAAGGTTGAATTACAGTTTAGATCTCACTCTCATGATCAACTCAAACAAGGTTAAGAACAGTAGTTCTCAGGACGCGAAGTGAGGAATTAAAAGAATATGGTGTTAAATGAGAATACGTTTCGGCGTCAACGCCATCATTAGTTCATCTTGAGCTATGAACTAAAAAGAGGAAAGTGATGCCAGTACTTCAATGGGAGCTTAAGAGTCCAGTCACATCACAGTGAAAACTGTGGTGCGCTTGGTTGATCCGTTGTTGTTGTCGAAACTCCATGCAGAGCGCTTCCCTCAGCTAGCCTTGCTAGCAAGGAAGTACTTGTGCAATCCAGACACAACTGCACCCTCAGAGCGCGTGGTCTCGTTTGCAGAAGTCATTGTGGACAAGTGGTCCGATCTTCGTGCACAAAGCAGCACTAAGCCTTCGACAGTGAATCGTGATGACGGATGTAGGTCGTTGAGGCTTACAATAAGGCCTGACAATGTCAAACGAGCACATGTGCCCTTCACTCGAGAGGTTGTTCATCTTGACCGCATCGCTGAAAGTTGAGCCGTCTTTAAAGCACCGGGCACCGTAATACTGAACCACGGGTCTCAACAAGTCACACAACCATTTTGAGATGTCGAATTGCCCCGAGCCACATATGGATAGTATAGGGCGTAGCGGCACATCGGGCTAAGGAATTTTAGGTAGCCCATACAACCTAGGCCTTAGAGAACCAACTGGCACAATTCATTCGTAGATGTTCTGCGTTATGTATTCTGACTCGAGGAGCTTCTTGAGGTACATTCGTAGCTTCAGCTCTCCCTTGGCTGTTTGGTCACATTGTGACATAGGTCCTAAAGTCAATAAATTACTGTTGTCCTCGAAGATAGCATTGGTTTTCTTGACTTAGCTCTCCCTGGTGATAATAACCGTGGCCCGGCCTTCGTCAGGTCGAGTGATCACCCAGTTGCGGACAGTTCGCAGCTCCTTGAATGCTTTCTGATATTCAAGCCGTAGTGATAACCCCCGGGTGTTAGGTTTCTTTGCAGAAAACTCACGCGCAACAGCAGCAAGCTCACACTTGTTCCTTTCGGCCGATTCTTTCGAGATGGGCTGTAGCTTGTACCTGTCGCAGGATCTCAAACTCAGCTAGAATCTCTGGCTCAGAAGTCATACGAGGCGGAATCCCAAAGTCAACTCCACGGCACAGCGCCTCTTTTTGTAGAGAGTTACACTCCATTTAATCAGTGTATCAGGCTTAATGTTTCACCTTAACTTCATCTAAGATCAAAATTTCTGTCTATTATCACTATCATGTCAGTTGATCTTCTTTCCTTTCCAATTTTTTTTATTTCGTTTGCTTTGTTTATTGATTTCTTTCATATTTTTGTAGTTTTATATTTTTCAGGAGAGTAGCTTTCATAAGCGTGTTCTTTCCGATTTTCTACAATCCTGGCTAAGTAAATAAGTCTGAGACTGAGTCTGAATCTGAGAGTGTTAAGCTCGATGCCTGCGAGGTTTACGACCGTCCCGTAATCACTTTAACCCGTAACTTCCGGAATCGATGCTGACAAAGATGCGTAATGGATACACAGTTCTTTTACTCTCCAGCGACGTCCGGTGCTTGCGATCATATAACGACAACAACCACGAAAGGCGAATGAACTTGAAGTATGCTAGAAATCCTTTCACTTGTCGATACACACGCTGAGATTTTCCGCGTGCTCCATTTTGCATTCAATTGCTGCGTGTTCTATCAGGCACCGCCACGTGGGAAATGACGTGAACACT
>JAOWAR010156336.1:0-10833 GCA_028571005.1 Clathrina lutea
AGAGAGAGAGAGAGAGAGAGAGAGAGAGAGAGAGAAAGAGAGAGAGAGAGAGAGAGAGAGAGAGAAAGAGAGAGAGAATGAGGACGGTGACAAAAAGAAAGAGGAGAAAACAAGGGAGTGTTCAAAGAACCGGAGATGGTTGGAGATTCTCAGCAACTCTTGGAAGAACTCCACCACAAACCCTCTGAAAATTACTGGTTTACATTAAGTCGACCCAAGTGTAAATGGCAGACTTCCAGAAAGAAGAGAAAACAAAAATGAAAGTAGAACCATCCGAAGCCACGCACAGAGACCAGGCACAGAGATCAGGCACAGAGACCAGGCACAGAGACCAGCTTACCGACGCAGTGCCAGCCTGTGCCATTACTCTCCGAGGAAGTCCTCGTCTAAAGCGCACGTCATCATTCATGGTCGACTCTATAGCTGCAGGCAGAACAGCCTGCAGTAGATCTGCATATGACCTGATACCAAATGAACAACACAGTCGAAAATAAAAAAAAGTCAGATAGAGACTGAAGCTGATCGAAAAGTTTTTACCTGAATGAAGAAATAAACTGATCTGAAAATGATCTCCATCATAGACTATTTCCTGATAATGCCTTCAAGAGCAAGCAAGAGCCAGCATTATGACAAAACATTGCCACAGATCCCACGAAGGCATGGTCTAAGCTATTGAATACAGACAGCCCAAAGTCCGGCCTGTAACAGCACTTTGGCTATTGCACAAACCACACACAATCTGGAATGACAACAACAACAAACACCAAACGATCTCTTTCTCCACTAAAGTTAAACCCCCAAACAAGCAAACAGTCCAACGAAGAGAGAGAAAGCCAAGGGTGCAATCGCATCGAAGAGAAATCTCACCCTCAAAAAGAGACCTCTTTTTGGATTCCCCAGTGACAAACAACTCCCTCCCTTTCCCCTACCCTTGCCCACCCCTTGCTCCTTGCCCGTTGTTTCAGGAAATAGATTATCTTTGACGTACCATCGTTGATACGTGCTGATTGTGACATGCGTGCTGTGTGAGCCGCCAGCCGGCGTGTCCGCCTGATGAATGGTGCCTCGGGGAAAGTACAGCACATCACCTGGCTGGTTGGGAAGCAAGCAAAATGGCAAACCAGGAAAATGTCAGCATCATTCAACTTGCAGCTTTGGTCATCACAATCGAGGCCAAAAAAACAGACATAGATTACCCTTTCTTTCCTTGACCTATCTGTATGTACAGTGAGCTCTAAAGAGATGCAAAGTCTTGTCTCATGGAAAAGGACAAGGATCTATGCCTTCTACAGTCCAATACAACCAATACAACCAAAATGACAACAAGCAAAATTGAGAATAACTTTTTACCAGCTACGCCATTGGACAATTTGCACATGCCTGGACTAGTCATACATGTACCAGAGTGTGCTCATGCAAACATGGAAGAGCCGCACATACACAAAAACCTGATACACACTCTCCCACTCTCTCTCTCTCATACACACACACAACAACAACAACAACAACAACAACAATAACAATAATAACAACAACAACAATAGCAACAACAATAACAATAATAACAACAACAACAATAACAACAACAACAACAGCAACAACAGACACCTAAATATTTTTGGGGCGAAAAACGGAAACTAGTGACAGTTGAGTGTTGCACATCCACCTACTTCCCTTCTATCAGCATTGCAATAATGAACTAAAGAAACGGCCAATAGGGTGTGATCTGCTTTTTTCAACTACAGCCTCATGCATGCAACTTTGATCATACTTTACCAACTCGTGAGCAAAGCTGGGCTGTCGGCAATGATCTTGTGCTCACGCACGTGCTAGCAGGAAATGTTTAGCATGCAGTCGACAGTACCATGATGGCGCAGCATAAGCAGTTGACATCAATTCACACGTGTATAGCAACACTAAATTTACAACAACATGTATAGTAACACTATATGTACAACAACACATGTATAGCAACACTATATGTACAACAACACATGTATAGCAACACTATATGTACAACAACACATGCATAGCAACACTATAATGTACAACAACACATGTATAGCAACACTATATGTATAACAACACATGTATAGCAACACTATATGTACAACAACACAAATAGATCTACACGTGCACCCTGCCCATGCAGCCAATGCCCTGCTGTGCACCGACAATGAGAAATCACTGGGTGATCCAAGCTACACACACGAGGCTGTACACTCAACTTGTTATGAAAGATGACAATTTAACTGCCGCTTCTCTCAATGACGCAACCCGCAACAAACGCAACAGCTCAGCCACGGTACCTTCAGCACAAAGTCGTGCGTCGGCTCTCCAATGTCCTTGGCTTCAAAGTCATGGCTGGAGGAATACGCAAGTTCGGTCAGCGGTGAGTAGAGTCGCCAGTGTTTGCAACCTTCCAGTTGTACTATGAACACCTACAGAAGGATGCATGAGAGCCGCATTTAATCAATATGCGTGATGTATCAAGAAGCACCATAAAAAAATGATCACACTCTTTGGCCTGAAATGTATGCAGGGACAACGTTAGAGTATTTTCTGTGCAAGATGCCTCAAACATTCGACTCTCAACTTCAAGGCAAAACACAGTCCCTTTGTCTGTTCTATTGGATGGCCGAGAGTTCAAAGCAGGTAAGGTCAAGGCATTCCAACTGTGCTACGCGGTGGTGACACAGGTTCGAGCCCTCCTCGCGTCCTTTCTTTCTCTTCTGTTTCGAAGGTGATTCTACATACAGAGATTTATGACACCTGAAGTGGCCGAGAGAGTTCTATTGGAAACCGTTTTCAGCGCACAATGCTCTCTTCAGTTCCAAGAAGTTAATCTTGCTGAAATGTCCTGCCAACTACCCCCCCTCCCCCCTTTTTAAAATGGCGTGGTGGAGAAATGCAGATAAAGTGAGATGCAAGCAAAACATTTTCATTTGACCCTTCATACCTCGACATCGTCGTGATGAGGAGCAAGACCCTGAGAACCCGATGGGGTCATGTAAATATTAGCACCGACTAAGCAACCAAAGTAAGACTCGAGAGCAGCACAAAGGTGCCACAGACTGTCCTGGATACAGCACACACAAAAAATCAAAGTTAACAGTCTGGAAGGAGAACCCAGATAAAGAAAGAACCTTGCAAGCACAGATATGAAACCAAGAAGGGGAACGGATCTGTCTGGCTGTCTTTACCTCAACAACTTCAGGATGGCAAGCATAACTTTGCCAAAAAAGGAATTGTCACAGATTCCCAGTTGTTTCTATTTTTCGTATTGCAAATGAACGAACAGTTCAACATTCTCAATTTTTTGCTCAAAGCTTTTCCTGAAATCATTCATGGCATAACCCACAAAATCATTTGTAGCAAATTGTTGTGACAATGTTTTTTTTCTTTTGTTTCTTTTACTTGTGCTTTTTGGACATGGCCGGAGAGTGGTCAGACAAGAGAATTTCAAATGTTTTAGAGTTAGAATCACTCTCAGCACCATTTCTGTAACCGATGTCTTTTAACCCTGCCATTTTGCATGCCCCCGCTTTGACCCACTGCCAGACACTTCCGGCCTGTCTGTCAGTGCTGTGCTGCTGCTGCTGCGGGAGAGGATCTGGATCGAGTTGATGTACTATAAGAAAGAGTGAACTGTTCCATTTATGTAGGGACAAAAGCTTTGTGGGAGAAAGCTAACACCTGAATTTGGTCAAGGGGAAGATGCTCTTGCAAATTACGAAGGTGAAGACCCGAGATACAGAAACTTGGTGTCTACGGCATTGCTAGTGATCAAGACACGAGAGGAAGAAACTGCTAAAAGTCCTTTGTTCAGTTCTTTCTGAGGCTCAATTTGTGCGGTCAAAAACTCAACATGACAACGCCATACTCGATCCGATATCGATAAAATACATCCCGAGCTCAGTGAGCTTGCTTGCTCGTGGGGAGCACGTGGGGTATACCCATGAAAACAATTGCAACTGATGTAATGCACAAGCCCCTACTCCCAAGTTCTCAGACTGTTCAACAATAATTGTACACAGGCCGGCGGAAACCGTGATTACTCACCCCTCACCAACCCCCGGCCCCAAAACAAAACACTTCTGGAAGGACTGAGGTCTTGGGATAGAATTAAGGCTTTTCTTGGGTCTTACTCACTTGGTATTGCTGAGGCTGATGGAACTGCAACGTCGCCCTGTCCTTGTCAAACAGTTTCCAGATCTTAGAAGCGGTCGCTCTCCCAGAGGGAGGGCCGAGATTCTCACGGCGACCCTTCACGTAGCGGCAAGCGTTGACATGAAGCCCAAACTCTACCTCGTCGTTTCTCAAAATGCGATCTAATGCCGTCCGAGAGAACAGCTTGTCGAGCTGTTCTCTGTTTCCGCCCGAGCTTCGGATGATTAATGGCTGTCGTTCCCAGGTGCTTTCGAAGAATTGACCGACTTTGTGTGGGCGAATCAGCCTGGTGAAAACCTCTTCGGGAATTTCATGGTCCCACCAATGTCGTCCCGTGGGTTCAGGTGCAGGTGCCTTCTTTCTCTTCTTCATTGTCTCCTTCGATCCGGATAGACTATAGGCCTGAAGCCGAACGTAATTACAAACCAGTGCTCACAGATATCTACTACGCTTGTACCGGCGCGCATGTGGTCGCCGAAGTTGTAGATGTTGGCAGGACTACCAGACTACGGAAGTCAGTCTAGATCTGAAAATGTGCGCGTGCCGCTGCGCATGCCAACTGACGCCATTTTCTGTCTCCAAGGAAACAGAATAATCGACCTCGAACCGGGCCCAACCGCTCGTTGATGTGGTGACAAGCCAGGGCAAAATTTTGCCCCGGCCCATATGCATGGCCATTTCCCCGGCCCTACATTGTATCGTCGCCAACAAGCGTTTGGGCCTGGTTCGAGGCTACCGCGGCCGACCACCAGCCCGAAACGCGGTACGTATACGATTCAATTTTTCAAACGTGCATCACTGAGCAACTCAGTCAGCCAGTGCATGAGTTGGTACTTACATGTACATCAGTGACACCGAATTCAAAAGTTGATTATTTCCCGCGCTTTTTCTGAATCAGGCCAGGCCGGCCCTCCCGGACGTCTATACGCGTTCCTCGTGACGATTTCCCATTTCGTAAGCAATAGTACATTGCCATGGGAAGTGGGAGTTGTACAAGGAGCAGGGAGCGAGATTGTGCCTATGTTACCCCAACCAGCAATTTGTAGCCTTTTTATTTTTGATTAAATACGCATGCTCCACCGGCCTTTACGGTCGCCTCAGATCTTTGCGAAACCTGACCCTGCAGTGTTCAGGGAGGAGGGAGGGACTGTTATATCTCGCTCTCCGCTCCTTCACGTACGGTACAACTCCCACTTCCCATCGCAATGTACCATTGCTTACGAAATGGGAATTGCACATCGGAGCGTCGAGCTTTGATTTAACAATGTATGTTCAAAGCACAATCATGCCACTGAGAAACCCAGGCAAGAAGACAAATGGTGGTTTTCACATGTATGCACAAAATTGCACTAGATTCAGGGATCTGGACTGAGAACAGATGCCACATAACGGCAAGGATAGTCGGATGAGGAAAATAAGACCAGTATCACTTAGCAAAAACAGATGCGCAACTGAATGCAACCAAGACAATCGAGCAGAAGAGACTAAGCAAAACGTTGATCACCAGCGCGAGACTCAAAGGTGGAAATGCTTGTGACCATGGCATGTGTGCCCTACTTCAGTGGCGTCACAGTTGATGGCAAGGACTCTCAGGTGGCACATGCAGTCGCGAGAAAGAACAGCTGCTTGGAAGATAGCCCGTGCATCCGGAACGCAAGATCGATGATCAGTAAAACCTTTCAAAAGTGCTTGCACGTCTCCAGTCTGCTGTCACAAGGATGGTCTCAGTTGGAATGCAGCTCGCTCGAGCAGCGGAAGAGGTTGATGCGCCTCTAGCAGAATGGCCACCAAAGATGGAGACATCTATGCCAGCCTCGGCTAGCACCGTCTTAAGCCACCGTGCAACAGATGACGAGGCTACTGGCCCATGTGGTCTGCGAAAAGACAAGAGCAAGCGGTAAGTCTGAGACTGGTGGCGCCAAGGGGCAGATGGTGCCTAATAGACCTGCAGATGAGAAACTGGACAAAGAGTCTTGTCTGCAAATGCAGAGAACTGGAACTCTCGCAGTGGTTCCCCGCAGCGCTGTGTCTTCATTGGAGCGACCAAGGTAATGAACACTTCTTCCTCTGACACGAAGCGCCGCAGCTGTGCCCCATGTTGGCCAATTCACTGGAGCAACGAGCACTGGCTAGGGCCAGGGGCAAACGTAGCGTGAGACAACGATCGGCCAGATCCTCTGTGGGACCCCAGGATCGGAGGTGCTGCAGGACAACGTTTAACATCCCATGTGTGCGTGTGCATGTAGCGGGGACGAGGAGGGCGCAGATTGTAAACACCCTTCATCAACCTGCACACTGTCGGATGTGAGCCGATGGGCACACCATCGAGGGGTGGAAGGGTAGATGAGAGAGCTGAGCAGTAGCCTGCCAAGGTGCGATACGCTTTGTCGGCGTTAAACTTGTCAGCTAAGAAGGACAAGACGTCCCGAAGCCGGGGACAAACTGGATCAACCGATTGTTGCCCACACCAGCTATGCCACGCCGACCAAGCACTGTTGTAGAGCCGGGCTGTTCCCTGCCGCCAAGAAGCGAGGAGGAGTGTCGACACTGCGAAGGCCAGCTGTTGCGTAGATTGACCGGAGATGAGCCACGCGCTCAGGCATCACTGGCGGTTCATGATCAGGGGTTGTGAGGAGTGGAAACCACATTGCACCTTGCCAGACAGGAGTCACCACTACTAGGGATGGCACCTGCTGCCGCTGGACTTGGCGTATGACCCTGCTGAGCAGGGCAAACGGCGGGAAGGTGTAGCCTTGTTTGGGATGCCAGCCGAGCGTGAAGGCGTCTGTACCGCTGGCAGATGGTTCTGGCCGCCAAGATACATAGCGGGGTAGCTGACTGTTCACTCGGGAGGCAAACAGATCGATGATGCTTGGACGGAAGCAGCCTTGTATCCAATCGAATACTTCTGGATGCAGCTGCCATTCGGCTGACCCGTGATGGCGTGATCAAAAATCGGCTTCTTCGTTGAGGGAGCCGGGTAATTACTCGGCCTCAAGCGTGATCTCCCTGTCCAGGCACCACTCCCACAGATCCCGAGCTAGGTTATCCAAGAGTTTGCTGCGTATGCCACCTATGCGATTCAGATACTGGACCACAACCTGGTTGTCGCGAGCTGTAGGGCAATCCGACCGTGGACACCCTCCTTTGCAAAAGTCTTCACTGCCAGGCTCGCCGCTTGCAGTTCTAAGGCATTATAATGTGCCAGCTCTGTTCCTCGCGGGACCAACTGCCACCGGTTGATTGAGGACCGCACACTGCGCCCCAGCCCCCGCCTCCTCCATCGGTAGCGGCATCGGACTGGATCAACAGAGTCAGTGACTCCACTAGAATCGAGCGACCGTTCCACCACGACAGGTGTTGAAGTCACCACTGCAGTTCTGCTCTTGCCTTGCCGTTGAGATGAACCGTAGCACCCCAGGCTCGTAACTGACGCGCTGCCTGGCCTTGAACTGCTTGAAGCGCTCGCATGTGTAAGGGTGCAGGAAGGATGCCCGGCCAAGCCGCTGACAGGCTCCCGATGTAGCTCACAGGCTCCCGGGGGGTTGGTGAAGCAGTCACCAGGAGGTGGCAGCACTTGTCTTGGATCTTCCGCAGACGCTTGGGCGTCAACTGCAGCATAATTGTAGTAGAGTTTACCAGGGAACACAGGAATTCCAGTGTCTAGGTGGGAAGGAGGACTGATTTCTTGAGGTTGACGATGAAACCCAGTGTGTACAAAAGGTGTAACAGTGTTGCCGTCCCTTGCAAAACCTCGATTGCCGACCGGCCAAGGAACAGAATGTCGTCCAAGTAGACAATCACTCGCACCCCTACCTGGCGGAGCATCACCACCACCGGGTGAAAAAGCTTTGTGACAATCCACAAAGCGGATGACAGGCCAAAGGGAAGTGCCCGAAACCGGTAATGTTTGTTCTGCCAATGGAACGCCAAGAGAGGGTGAACCTCCTCTGCCATTGGTACGGTCAGGTAAGCGTCCTTCAGGTCCACCTTCGTCATGAAATCGTTCTGCTCCAGTAAGACCCGCAAGTTCGGAATGCCCTCCATCTTGAAGTGGCAGTATTGCACAAAGGAGTTCAGTACTCTCAAGTCGATCACCGGGCGAAATCGCCCACCTGCTTTCGGCACAACGAACAGCCCGCTCAAAAAATTCCTCTCTTCTGGGGCCACTTGATATACGGCACCCTTCTGGAGCAAACTGGCCACCTCCTCGGAGAGGGCGGTTGAATGCTCCCTCGACAGCCCACGTGGATGCGTGGCTGCTGGCATGAGCCGGGTTGGTTCTCCAGGACCTGAAGCGATCCTGTGGCGGCAAAGTGCTGTACAGGCGGTGAGAGGGCCGGGAGCTGCCTCCGTACCTGGCAGCTCCTGCTGGCCGAAAAAAACGACGAGTGCCCCTAGAGCTGATAGAATGGACGCTTAGGTCCGCCTCGCTCAGGTAACTCCCCACGAGCACGTTTCCTGTCGCTCTTTAAGCGATGCAGGACCGAGGACAAAGCATGCTGGGCTTCAGATCGCTTGGTAAGACGATCCACTAGCGCTGGGCCAAACAATTCCTCTCCAGCCTCCGGGAAGTCCTCTGTGCCCATGCTGGCCAGGCCACGGTCGAGGCGCTCTAGCTGGGCAACTCTCCGCTTTGTGGAGATGAAGTTGTGGTAGAGCCAACTGGGTGCAGAGTCGCCTCTAGAACCTCTTTCACCCTGGAGGCGGGCACGAGGGCATTCTTGTCGCCCTCTAGTTCAGTAGACAACGCGTCCAGCATGCTCACCATAGGGCCAGTCACCTCTAAAAGGCGTGATTGGATAGCGAATAACTGGTCATCGACCTCTTTCTTCGCACCGAAGTAATCAGTCAGAGCCTTGTCTAAGGATGGAGCTATGGCTGCAGGCGTCATGGGCGGGGGTGTGAGCGTCCAAGCTCCGTTCGCTCCGCCCAGTTCGTCAGACTTCTGCGGAACGTTCGCTCAACGAACCCCGCTGTCTACGGTTTGAACCTCAAACGAGGCCTATGAGAGGAGACCGATAACTCTCTCTCAGCTTCTCTGCCCATCATCATCACCTCGACAGGGGAAGGGCGGGCGGCAGTTGAACACTCGTCGACGGAAGGTTCGCCCTCGTGGCAACTTTAAGCATTATCGAGGGAAATGGCGGGGGCAGCGCTACCCGGACTGGAGTCTGAGGATTGTTCACATGGGATCTGAGCAGAGTGCTCCGTGCCTGAACTGGTCAGAGGCAGTCGGTCCGAAACCACCGCTTGACCAAGTCTATGAGCCCCCGCCGCACTGGCCGGTTGGACATCGACCGATCGTCGACTCCAGGGTTCACGACATATGCCTGAGTCGCGCTACGAAGGGTTCTAGCGCACCTTGTAAGGATGAAGCAAGAAGATCAGACAAAGCCGAACGATTCATTGTGTAAGATGAGCACGATGCAAACCGATACAAAAACAAAAAAAAAAACACACGTAGTTGGCAAAGAGAAAAGGTGACCGTAAAGGGTAGAGAGCATGTGCATGCGCAAAAAAAAGAAAAAAGGCTACAAATTGCTGGTTGGGTACGAGGTAACGTAGGCAATTACCACATTGTTGCTGAGGGACTTATATATTTATGGTAACGTAGGCAACACACGTACTGCTCTATCGAAGCTCGACTCTCCGATGTGCAAAGACAAAAGCTCGCCATGAAACAGACTTTTTTTTGAGCCGGTGGGATTGGTCTGAGCAATTGAAACCGAGATTTCCGTTCGGCTAGGCGCCGTATCGTCGCAGGTTTAAATCCGGTCTGTGCCAATCGGGAATGCAGAAAAAGGAAAAATGTTTGATGGTTTAATTTCTTCCCGGAGATTTTCAGTTTCATTGATAGTTTCAGTTCAAAATCCTGGGTTTCTCTCTCTGCCTTTCGTCCTATCCTTCTCAATCTTCATCATTTTATTCCAGCTCAGGTCATTGCGATCCGTAGGCTCCGACATGAGAGCCACATCGTAGTGCTAAAAAAAAGAACCGAGCTTCGACCGTGTCGTATGTTAAAACTAAAGCTCGCCATGAAACCGACTTTTTTGGGCCGGTGGATTGGTCTGAGTAATTGACACCGGGATTTCCGTTCGGCTAGGCGCCGTATCGTGGCAGGTTGGAATCCGGTCTGTGCCAATCGGGAATGCAGAAAAGAAATATGTTTGATGGTTTAATTTCTTCATTCCCGGAGATTTTCAGTTTCATTGATAGCTTCAGTTCAAAATCCTGGGTTTCTCTCTCTGTCTTTCGTCCTCTCCTTCTCAATCTTCATCACTTTATTCCAGCTTAGGTCATTGCGATCCGTAGGCTCCGATATGCGAGCCACATCGTAGTGCTACACAGAACCGAGCTTCGACCATGTTGTATGGAAAGACGAAACTTCGCCATGAAACCGACATTTTTGAGCCGGTGGATTGGTCACCGGGATTTCCGTTCGGCTAGGCGCCGTATCGTGGCAGGTTCGAACCCGGTCTGTGCCAATCGGGAATGCAGAAAAGAAATATGTTTGCCGGCTCAATTTTTTCCCGGAGATGTTCAGTTTCATTGATAGTTTCAGTTCAAAATCCTGGTTTTCTCTCTTGATTTTATTGGGAGGACAGAAAAGAACAGAACAAGGAAAGAAAGAACGACGTTTCGCCCTCCGGGCTTCTTCAG
>JAOWAR010156347.1:0-10833 GCA_028571005.1 Clathrina lutea
CATTTCATGTTGTAATTGCAAGCTTATATGGATACAGACGAACCATTTGTTGTTTCTACACTCAAAAATAGAAGCCACGTTTACCAAATCATTATTTCCATTTTAGAAGGACTATTGATTCAATGAATCAACCTTTAAGTAATCACGATATCGAGCATGTGCTAGGGAGGGTGATTGGCTTCCAGGGTGTAACCAGCTAGGATTTTATTACCACAACTGAAAGATGGTGAATTTTACATTGTCAACACAGACAATGTCCAACCATTATATGATGTGGCAGAGGGCGGGCACCACTGACTAACCGTTTGTCACGAAGAGACTCACATATTAATAGTTGACAGCTTCGGACAAAGTCTCGAGCAGATGGAGAGCGATTATACTGAACGGATTTTCAAACACTACTTCCTTGAAGCTTATCTATACTGAACCGAATTTCAAACACTACTTCCTTCAAGCTTATCTATACTGAACCGAATATCAAACACTACTTCTTTGAAGCTCATCTATACTGAACCGAATTTCAATCACTACTTCTTTGAAGCTTATCCAGTCTGTGAATTGGTAACAAATACTCAAGTCCTACAAGATATCTCTACTGCATTGTGCGGGTGATATGCAGTTCTAGTTCGTGAATAATTTGTCGAACTTGGGATAATCGCCCAAGTTCTCGATTTTCTAAACAGTGTGTTTACAGAGGATACATCGGGTAATGACACAATGTTGGTAGGTGCGCAGAAATGGACTGATACACTAGCACAAGAACTCCACAAACCAAGGAGAATACGTTTCCCAAGAAGAAGAGTTACAGTCAAACATATTGATCAAATTTGGAGTGCAGACTTAGAGGACATGCAAGCCTTTTCAAAAGAGAATCGTAGGGTCAAATATTTATTAACCATCATCAACGTGTTCAGCAAATATGCTTGGGTCATGCCATTGAAATCCAAACTGGTGAAGACATTACGAAAGCTTTTGCAGAAATCTTGAAAGAATCTGAACGTAAGTCAAACATGCTTTGGGTCGATAAGGGAACAGAGCTTTACAACAGAGTATTCCGCAAGTTAATGGAAGAACAGGATATTGAAATGTACAGTACGCACAACGAAGGGAAAGCGGTCGTGGTGGAGAGATTCAACAGAACAATCAAAACTTGGATTTGGAAGCATTTTAGCGCGAATAATACTAGCGATTATTTCAATATTGTACGTAATCTATTAAAACGATATAACCACTGCCTTCACCGTATCATTAAAATGTCCCTACGTAATGCTTCGAAACAGAAGAATGAACCAGAGGTTTTTATGAATCTCAACACAGGAAAGTCAAAGACACAACATCATCCTCGCTTTTCCATCGGAGATCACGTTAGGATAGTGAAATTTAAACGTCACTTTGTGAAAGGTTGTACGACTAATTGGACAGAAAAACCTTCTTCCCCTTGGCAATGAGGCACCCACGCCCAGACAATAATCTCATCAACATCTGACAGGAGCTGACACCCTCCTCATCGTCACGCCGTGGCATGTGGAATCACTTATCCAAAAGCTGCAACCGATTTGCCTGTATCTTTCTTGAGTCTCCAAATATCGACATGTTATCAGCTCTTTTGTCATTTCCACATGTGATCGTCAGCGATGGTATCCTTGATATGAACACATTCTGAGCCAGGCGTGTCGCATCAATGTCGAGCGTTTTTTTTTTTGCGATAAAGGGAAGTGTGGACGGAAGGCCTTCAGCGTGCACACAGGAACGACAGCTTCCTTCCGCGTGTACACAGGAACGGCAGCCTCTTTAATGCAGGCCACTGCAGGGTCGTATCTCACGCCTGAATACGCTAAAGCAGGAACGAAGGCACGATTCGTACCCACGTCGGGTAAACAGCAGTTCAACGTTGGGTTCATTATCGTCCAAAACACGACAGCGGCCGACCGGGGCCATGCCACGGGAAACTTAACTTGAAAGCTTTTGTTGGGCAATGCGACAACGACAACAAAACAACTGTCACGACGGCGTGGCCATCCATTATGGTTTGAAGTGCAAGCCTGCCGCACCGAGTCAATGAGACGTTCACGCGGCGCCATTTCTTCACATCAGATCGGCGTGGCCGTACGTGTTGGCCAACTCTGAAGGGATTCAATGCTTGCCAAGCTTGGCATTCAGTCAATCAATTCAACCGAATTGAACGTGTCAGAACCGGACAGTTTGTGCACTCTACAGAAGGCTAGTTGGCGACTCCTGGCAATCCTCCACTCTGCCCAGAGTGGGGTCGGGGAAACACGTGTCTGGGGGAAGCTGGGCCCACTTACCTCACTCGTTATAAAAGATCAGGATGGCACATTTAGGTTGAGATAATAAGAAGGGAGATGCAGAAGAAGGAATAACCAGCAAGCGTACGTGCAAGCCGCGAGAGACATAGGTAGCAAAGGAAAATTGCGATCACTATGGTTACAGATGCCATAGCAATGCAACGTTAAGGTACATGTAATTGTTCAGGCAGCTCAATTAAATGTTCAGAACACAGTCCCCTTATTTGATCACTGTTTACGAAAATTACTAGAAACACGGAGCCCTAAATTCGTTAGGAGAGGGAGGAATGTTTCGGTGAACTAAGGAGACCATAATTCAACAACCTTGAGTGCGTTTGAGGGAGAGAATGAGACAACCGACATCTGTTTCATCAAATGATCTTGGTTGTCGGTCGTTCGTATAACTGGCTGGCCACTTTCACTCCAACACTCCGCATACGTCCGTCAGCGCCAGCGATTGCTTCTGTTATTGTACCTACGCGCCATTCTGCTCGAATCAGGTGGTGATCGACAATCAACAAAACGTCGCCGATACCGATATTTCACTTCTTTCTACCACTTTCTCCGGGCCCGAATCGCAGGCAGGTACTCACGTATGAATCTCTTCCAAGCTCGATCGGCTAGAACTTGACTCTTTTCGTTAGGGTGTCGTCTTCGGGGTCTATTGCTGGCGGCAATGAAAGGTCAGTGCGGCTGGTCAGCAAAATCTGCGGTGTGATCGGGTCCGTGTTTTGGTCGGTGGAGAGGTTAGTTAGAGGCTTTCTGTTAAGTACACCTTCAACCTTCCAAAACCCCGGCCGCGGTTCGGTGACACGATGATCATTCAATAACGTGTACAGTGCAGCGTTGACCGAACGTCGCGTTCCCAAGCTCCACCATGTGTGTGGGCGCTCGCGATCCGAGTAATAAACTTAAAAGTAGTGCCCTCGAGGGCTAATCACTTGGCCAATTCCGACTCCATCTTGGATAGTGCAACCGCAAGTTCGTTGCTGCCACCAACGAAGTTTGTTTCCCGGTCCAAGAATATCCCTCGGGGTGTTCCTCTCCGTGGAATGAAATGTCGAAAAGCGGATAGAAATCGGCGTCAAGTGATTCGAGAAGCTCGAGGTGTATGGCACCGATGGTCAGACAAGTGAATGCCCATTGTTTCTACTTCCGGCGACCCAGTTGGATGAAAATTGGACCAAAGCAGTCAGGGAGTGATTAGAGAAACTTTGTCAACATATTAGGAAAGGAAAGCTTGAGAAGTATTACTGGAACGTTTCGCCCATTGGACTTCTTCAGCTGAAGAAACCCAATGGGCGAAACGTTCTAATAATACTTCTCAAGCTTTCCTTACGTGATATGTTACCAAAGCAGTCGGCAACCATAGAGTAGAAAGCGGGCTTGAACTGTCGCAACGGCATTTCTGTTGTCGAACCCTTCTTGGCACCTTGTCTTTCTGGCTTTGGCCTTCTCGAACTGCACATTATTTCCCAAAGGTAGGCGGTGATGCCATTGCAACGACAAGTGCATTCCACCCCACCGAATGCGCGTTGTTAGTTCGCTCTTGAAAATAAACACCAGAGAATAAAGAACGTTTGGAACCTGCCTCGTCTCTTGGAAGTGGACGGCCATGAAAAGAGCTAAATTGGCGTTCCAAAGTGCCATTTTTCCACACAAAAGGAAACCCCAGTGCACATGTGAGTGGACAATGCTTCAGGCAAAGTTCCTCAAGAAGGTGCATGGCTAACTGGGCGTTGGCAGCTGGGCATAAGTATTAGGCTTGACTTGACTGTTGGCGAGTAACGGTGCGTAGATCGGAAGAAAGCCCTTCGTCTTGAGGTAGGGATCAGCAGGCAGCCTGTGAAAAGTCACCGCAAAGACGCTCAACAACAGTGTGAAGTTATGTTTAGCTAAGGCCTAGATTATATAGAAAGGTTCCGTGGAACTCAATTTTTACGGAATCCGTATGTTATTACGCACCAAATAGAGCGCGAACTCATGGGGAAAATTGATACCTAGATGCTTGAGAGCTCCTTTATGCAAAGGGGGTTCGTGGGATCATGTCACTCGAGTTCTTTCAACCGCGGCAGACCCACTCTCCCTCCTTTCCGTTTGTCCACCCTCACCATCTCCCGTAGTTTCCCATGTCTGTCTTTCCATCGATTGAATTGTGTCTCGGTTTGACGTTCTACGGTGGGGCTAATTGTACTACTTTTCCATATGCATGCCTATGTTTAGTTTTATTATGATTCTCTCCGGCAGAGGTTGAGCTTTATCCCGACGGTGCGAACTCGCCTCGTGCGAGTCAAACCGCACAACCGTCCCCCGGCAGAGCGCTCCGGTAGGAGCCTGTCGATTCTCTCTAGCTGCAGTGCTATATTTAGCTGCCTTGCCTGAAATGGACCTATGCAGAGAAATGGGCTCTGTATTTTCCCTCCAGATTTGCCATGGCAACGCTTACTTCCTTGCAGCTTATCCGTGGCAATGGCCTGACGTCAGAGGCAATCGTTGACCTGCTTGTACCTCAGGAGAATTTGTCTGGCATTCTTCCACGCACTACCCTTCGAAGGGTCCACATTCATTTGAAGTGGGAGTTATACCCTGACCTAGTAAAAATCGTGCTGGAAGAGAGCCCATGCAGGCATAATTGACCACTGTCTTGACGATAGTATCGAAAAAGGCAGACACTGAGACGTTGTCGTATCTAGAGCTGAGCGACTGGATTAAGATTTCTTTCAAAATCGAGGAGGTGAACTGAAATTGTCATGTTTTTCTCTGCTGTTCAACTCTTAGTAGTACACAAAAAGAGACAATTTTATTCCGACTCTTAGGGTGACAAAAGATAGAAATGAGGATTGGCTCGAATAGGTTTCGTCGTTCAATGCCGTCGTCGGTTCGAAAAAGCTCAGATGGTGGGATCTCTCTGGCAGCTATTTCGAACTGATGACGGCATTGAATGCCGAAACCTCTTCAAGCCAATCCTTTTTTCTATCTTTTGTTCGCCCTAAGAGTCTGAATAAAATTGTCTCTTTTTGTGTACTAAATCATGTGGGTGAACTCCACAAAGTCTTTCCTTTTCATGAAAAAGTAGTTTCGGGGTAGTCTTCTTCCTCCGTGTATTTCAGGACAAGGTGGTCACAACCAAACTAAAGAGACACACTCCTTGATTCAGGACCGCACAACATGACAATGACATGTTTAGGCTGCCCTTCGGAAGCTGTTTACGGAGCTCGAGTAATCAATTACACCTTGCAACAAACATTAGCTTAGAGGCTCGGAAACAAATAAGAACATGTGAAGCATGAAGAAGGGAAGATAAGAAATGACGTGGAAGTGGACTGGAATCTACAATTTGGTCGTCTAGCATAGAACTAAAGATGCTTCAGTCTGAACCCCTCTGTCTACCACTAAGCCTCTATGATGGGCATTAATGGCCTGCTGCCATATCATTAATATCCTTCCCGACATTATTGCCCATGCTTGATTGCGGAAGTGGGTAATTTGACATACCTCTTTCGGCCCAACCTGATCTAGACAAGCGGGTTGTCATTGGCCTTTTATTATCTTCTTTCATTTTTTTGTCTTTGCTGGTAGCTCTGAGGAGTTTTCCAAAGAAGAAAACCGTTCATGATAATTTTTTGATCAGAATAATTGATCGTGGGTGGCACTAAAAGCGTTGCTTAAAGTACTTGAATGGAAGAACCTTGGACCTGAAGCCCCAAGTATCCCTTTCAATTTTTGACGATGCCATTGGAAGTTTTGAAAAGTGGCACAAGGAAGAGGAATGAACTGAGAAATGCTTTTGGGTTCAGCCACATAAAGCAAGCTGCAATAGTGGAAAAGAAAACAGTATAAGCAGCTTTTGTGGCTGGGATGTGAAGCAGCAAACATCCAAATGAAAGGGATGAAAAATGAAAAAGCGCACAACAAAAAAGGAAATATATCCTAATTTGACCACATTTAAGCAGGCTGCAAAGGGGAAAATCAAAAGCAGTTTAAGCAGCTTCTGTGTAGAAGAAGTTAGGATGTGAATAACCTAACGTCCTCCAACTTGAGAAAACGCCATAGCTGGATTCTGAGTTTCCAGACCTACAAGGCCGTAAGCAGGTTGTTGGTTTCCAAGGCAACACACTCATAGAATGGGTTATTGGTCATGGCGATGTCAAGCTGTTGTGGTTGGTCAGATTGAGCTGATATCGTGCTACCAGGTGCATGACACCTTGCAGGATCTTGGCTCTTGATGTCTTCTGGATTGGAGGCTTTCCTGATGGGCTTGGCTCTTCTGGCTCTAAAGTTGTACAGTAGCGAGGCCAAAGATGCTATTAGGATAATTCCTGCGGCAGCAATGATTCCAGCTAAAGCTGGGGTGGTCAAACCTGGACCAAAAAGAGGATTCTCAGTTGCCTGACAAGGCCACGGAAAAATAGTTTATGGCATGTTCCCGTTAAACCTCCCTTTGAGTACTGTAACCATCGACTGAGAACGCGAGCCTGTAAACTCTCACGGAGCAGATATTTTCATCTTTGAATAAAAGCTGTGTTTGGCACGGTTAAACTATTCATCTCAGTCCAACACATGCTATCATAATCTCAAAGGGCAAAGAAAACTGTTTCTCAAAATCACGAGTAAAGAAACTTCTTTTCTTGCCCTCTATGAGCACACCACGAGAAAATCTTAGTCCATACGGTCTTGACTTTTGGGCCGCAGTTTTGGATATCAGAATATAGGCACCTAACTGAGCAGTTTTGGATATCAGAATATAGGCACCTAACTGAGCTTCGGCCATGCAGGTGCATGCTTGTACGCCATAGTGTTAAAAGTATTGCATATGCATAGTCGACACGACCTTGCGCTGCGCTAGACAGACCGATTTGTATGATGATAGCAACATTCAGAACAGAAAACCAATCAGAAGCCAGGAATTTCCTCGCAGAACTTATTCCCGAATCGGCCCAAAAGTCCAAACCGGGCAGCCTAAGGGAGTCAAACTCTGCTTTTAGCATACTTTTCTTGAACTTCTTTTTTCGGTCCACACTATCAACTAGACCGGGTATATTAACAGATAGTTTCCCTCAGGGAAATGGCACCTCCGAAATTAATGGTTTGACTTCTTATACATAACTCTTGGTGTTACTCTTGGTGGAAGAAAAAACGCCGACCGTCATTTTCCAAAAATGCCAAACGAGCAGCCGGAAACCCCCCTCCCCCCAAACGAACATCGTTCGTTTGAAAAGAAATGACGATAAATGTCGACGGTCCCTAATACCTGTTTTGCATGTCAATGGTATGATCCGCACATATTTTGAGAATACATCAACAACTGTCAGTAACTGTCAGTAAATATTTTTGACACCATAATTCTCTTTTGAAAAAGCTTGCATGTCCGCTAAATCAGCCCTCCAAATCTGATCAATGTCCTTGACTGTAACTCTTCTTCGGGAGAAGTGAACTCTCCGTAGCTTGTGCAGCTCTTCAACTAGCTTATCAGTCCACTTTTACACCTACCATCAATCTGTCATTTTCAATTAAGCTATCTGGAAACACGCGGTCTAGAAAATCCAGAACTTGTTTGATGCTGCCATGTTCGGAACACAATCGTCCTACTAGAATCGCGTATCGCCCGCACACTGCCGTAGACATATCTTGTAGGATTTGAGCGTTGGTGAAAGCATTACAGTTTGAATGAGCTTTGAAAGAATATCGGTTCAAGTTTGGTTCTGCGTAATATTTTTCTATTTGTTATATACTTCTACCAAAGCTATCAAATACTAAAATGTGATTGTCTTCGCGCGATACCGAAACTCAATGGTGTCCGCCTTCTGGTAAATTTATATCGTACAATGGTCGAACATTAATTGTCTGTATAGACTATGCAAAGTTCTCCATCTTTCAGTTGCGGTAATATGTCATACCTTGGAACTCATCCACTTCGATTAGCGCATAGTGTATATCATTATTACTCAACGGAATATCCATTCAGTATTGTTGAATTGATCGTCCTTCTAGAATGGAAGGAACACGCTGGTAGGCGAAACTTTTATTCTTGAGAACAGAAACAAGAAACTGCTCGCTCGTACCCATATTAGCTTGCAATTTCACCATGAAATGGCCAGTGAAGATAATTCTTACTTCGGTGGTATTCACGTAGACCCTGAACATTTCATCGAGGTCAGTAAATTTGGTAACGATCCAGGAATGGATAGCGTTCGTTGCTTCATTTCAACAAGTTTTCATGTCACAGCAGCGAAAAATCCTTCACAGGAGGATTGCTTTGAAATCTCTTGGCTAATTCTTTGGCCAGATAAGTTCTGTTCCTTTCTTTCACAAGGGCCTTGTAACGTCTGAAGATGAAGCTTTGAAAAGTTTGAATTGCGCTTTCTAGGCGAGCGCAGAACTCGTAACAGGGATTTCAGGCCTCGTCTGACGGTACGTCTCCTTCCCAAGCGCGTACACAGCATAGGATACCGGGATTCCGGAATCCCCTCCGATGCTAAAAAAAAAAAGGATCATACGAAAAAAAAGGGTCATGCGAAAGCACGAGCGCTGAACCGCATGAAACAGGATGTAAAACCGTGACGCGATCTCGAGCGTACATCTGCATAATGTACGTACATTGGGAAAGTTGCGGCAGTTTGCATTAAAACCAGAAGAGAGGCTTAGCGGGCAGGCCTATGATGGTGCTAGCAATATGTCTGAACAATTACGTGGATGTGCTGCCCGAATTACAGAAGTTTGCCCGGAGGCAATTTTTCTGCACTGCTTGTCCCATTGCTTGAATCTTTGTATCGTAGCCCTCACGGACATTTCTCTTGTACGAGCGATGTGGACTGAGCTCAACGCTGTCAACCTTTTCTACAAGTTTTCACCGAAGCGGGCCCAGTCTTTGGCCGAGAGAGTCAAGGAGCAAGGAAGTGGTTTCACCAACGGAGCGAAGCTGGTCGATCTATGTAAGACGCGTTGGACCGCACGACACCATGCCTTAGTTACGTTTGCGAAGCTCTTTGAACCGATTGTGAGCAACCTTCAGACCATTGCTGACAATGACGACCACCGCTGGGATGCTGACTGCTCCAGCCAAGCAGTCTCCCGTTTATCGGCTATCCTGTCGTTTTCATTCATTGCCATCTTCGTCATCACTGCAAAAGTGCTCGGCTACGTACAGCCATTGACAGTTAGCTTGCAGGAAAAGGGTGTGGACGTTTGCACAGCTTACCAGCAAGTTAATCGCATCCAAACCTCCTTGTTGTCAACTCGAGACAACATCGTCATGACAACATCGACAGAGTTCATGACAACTGGTGGCTGTGTGTCAAGGAATTGGCTCAGAAGGTTGACCTGGAAGAAACGATGCCGCGTGTAGGTCACAGACAGACTAACCGAGCCAACACCCCGGCCGCAAATGCAAGCCAATACTACAAGCGGGTAATCACCATTCCGCTGCTGGACAAAGTTTTGGGCCACATGGAGAGGCGGTTTGGCTCCTTGCAGCAACTAGCAGCAAAGGGAATGAGCTTGATTACATCTGTCTTCATGCAGAACCCAGCAAAGGCCAAGCAAGGCGTGCTGAAATTTGCAGAAGGCTGCAATGGTGGCCTGCCTCAAGGCTTCAACTTGAGCTCTGTGGAGGTCGAACTTCAGTTATAGGATGATCTGCTCCGGACAACAAAAGTCCATGACATGGACACCCCCTAGGAGGCACTGGAGTTAGCCAGCACTTCACTTTTCCCCTGCATCAGCCAGCTGCTGCGGATCATTTGCACCCTGCCGGTGACAACAAAGCGAGTGCGAGAAAAGCATCTCAAGTTTGGGACGAATAAAGACAGCGCTACATTCAACGATGGGCGAGTCACGCCTGAATGGATTAGCCATGCTCTATGTTCATTATTCGTGCCCATTGGATTTGGACAAAGTCATTGAACTTTTCATGAGCCGCAACCCCAGGCGAATTGTTGCGCCGAACTTGCGTGTTGAGGAGGATGATGAGGATGCAGCGTAATGACAGTCAGTGTTACTTTTTCTATCACTGTCACAGTGTGTTTCTTCTACATATGTAATGTCTATTTGGGTTCAATTATAAACAGACAATAATTATTCGGTGCTAATTGGGTCTCCAGGTGGATTCCTCTCCAAACAACACCCTGCGTAAGCCACTGACAGTGTCATGATGCTCACGCCAGTGTGTCGTCTTCGCCACCACAGAAATTGCTACGAACGAGGAGCTCACTCCCCCGGACGGACTTGTCCAATGCTTTATTTTTCAGGCTGCCAAGAGACTGAAGGGCAAACGAAGGCGGTTGTTGGAAGACCTCAGTCTTTGTGAATGCGACTCAACTCCGGCGACCCTCTGCAATGCGGTACAGATTCGCTAGGACAAGCGTGTGTTTCTCGAGATTGAAGGTCAGGACTTCTGGGCAAAGGATATTCTCTACCTTAAGTCTTGCTATCTCTCCTATGTCTCCCCGCGCGCCCTTCGTCAGATGCTGAAGAAGGATGTCGCTGAAGAGGAGGATGCCACATGTCAAGCCAAGGAGCGTGCTTTCGA
>JAOWAR010156358.1:0-10831 GCA_028571005.1 Clathrina lutea
ACACACACACACACACACACACACACACACACACACACACACACACACAAGTTTAATAGCCACCAGCGGTCCCACACTCTTCTTTTCTCCACTTTTCTCGCCTCTTTTTGCTTACCCTGTACAGCCCTGGGACCCTTTGTCATCTCTTAGTGCCCCGTCCTGTCTTGAGATAGGTCCTAAAGCAGTTAAGGATAGAAGTGTCTAGGTTTATTGTAGGATCTTTTTCTTGTATCGGGATGACAGCACCTCAACTGATGAAATGAGACTTCTGCTGCTCTTGTAACTTTTTATTTTGCATGCTGACAACTGCATCGCATTTCATCTTTCCCTCCAGTCGTACTATATATTTTTGACACACACACACACACATACTGTTGTATTTTTCTTTGCTTTTCCCTTTTGTTCGTGTGTCGTGCTTGCCGTTCGTCTGGCACCTTTCTTTTCATTATGACACATACACACACACACACATTTGTGTGCTGTAGCTGCCTCGTAAAGCATGACCTCTTAGAGCCCATTTCCTGCATTGAAGACCAAGGTGTGTGAATGACGTACTCATACCCGGCCCTGTAATCACGGGCACATGGCATCACAACTTGGAATGGCCAGCTGGTCCAGGTAAACTTAATTTCTAAACAATGAAGCTTTGAAGAAATAGAGAGGTCTTCTGTGCTTGCGGGTTGGGAAGAATGCTTGCCAGTGAGATGTAGTCTGTCTGGTCAATCTGAGGAAAGCTATCTACTGCCAGAGAGAATCCGTACGTCTTTCTCACCAACGAACGTTGACATTTCAAGACAGACTTACTCTGAGCACCTCCTGCGTAGGTGCATGGGATTGGTGACCAGTCACCCAGGGCTACACACAGTGAAAGACAAGCACAAAAAAACTTTATTCTTGGCTGTGAATTTTCAACAAAAACAGGGTTCTCCTTCCAGGCATTCAATCATTGCTTCTGATTCTCTGCCTTCCCTAGTAACTATAGATTTCATTTAAAAAGTGGCATAAACATTTGGAGCCCATGCTTGGACAACGCCGCTGAAGCAACCGCTCCAACTCCCCTGCAATGCTGTCCAACACCAATGGTGAAGCTACCGGGCGAGAATGGGCACTGTCAAATATGGATACACAGCTCAGCTTGCTAGGCATGACACATGGGCACAGTGGATAATGAATGAATGAGTGATACACAATATTCGCCGCAGGTGGCCTCCTTGGGCACTTACGGGACTTGCTTAGATATCGCTTGCTGAAAACGAAAAAATTCTCTCATTTAAGTGCCCAGGGATCATGACAGACGCACTTCAAGGATTGCCTCTCCCATAGCCAGGGTATACTTCCATACTAATAATTATTATTACCACTCTCACCAACCCAGCAGCAGACCTCCCAACGTTCCCGCTTTTTGCTTGAAAATCCCGCAGAATCGAGGTTGATCCCGCTCTCCCCGTTTTTTGAGGATTATCCCGTTTTTTTTCGCAAATCAAAAACCAAAACGGCAGAAAGTAAATATCCGTTCGCTCAACTGGAACGTGCTGAACTGTGGCACCTGCGCTGCTTGCATGGCCCGATTGTACGAGGATTTGCTTGGTAAACAAGGTACTACTAGTACAACTGCACTTCTAGTAGATCTTGGCACCACTCTCCTGCATTTTTGTGGCTACCTACATGCAGGCAGTAGTCGGGTACGCGCCAAGTTGTACGCGCGAAGGGCAAAAATCGAAATAGGAAAAGAATGTTGTGTGAAAGCATTCAAAATGAACACATCATCAAGCAAAACCAAGCAAATTCAAGCAAAATTGTCTCTGCGTTCAAGCGAAAAGGAGAAAAGTGGTTGGGAGGTATGCAACAGAGCTGCGGGGATAATATAATCTGAGAGCAAGCAGACATGTTTCACACTTTTTCACAAAGCCCCTTCCAGATCTTACCTCTTTGGATTTTTGCTGGACATTACAGTAATCGTGGTTATAAGAGTCATGGTTATAGCAATCGTGGCTATAGTAGTCGAGCATGGCTATTCGCAGGAATAACAAAAAAGTGCTGTACTAAGTGCACATGATGTCCGTTCGCGCAGCGCTACTTGTCTGACTTCGACTTTGAGCTTAACGGTTGTGCTAGCTGGCACTTATGTCCGGTTTCGTGTTTCTTGCGTCAGAGTTGTATCTTTCGGGCTAAAACAGAGCTTCCAGAGTTGAAGTTCAATGAGCCGAGTGCCAGCTTCTGGTCGATCAGGCGGCATGCACCCATTTTGACTTCAAGGGGACTCAAAGAAAGCTGAGAGACTGAGAGAAAGAAGGGTGGGACAGGTTTGAACACGGGAAAGAAGGCAAGAGCGAGAGGAAAGTAAGGTGCGAAAAGAAAGCCAAAGAGAGTAGAGTAGAACGTTGCAGTGGAGAAGCCAATGTATAACGATAATCACAGGTAAATATGCAGGGGAATGAAGAAAGAAGGCTGCGATTCAACGTCAAGTATTTGATAAACTGTTATCTCAAAATACTACATGCATGAAACAATCGGGGATACGATCAACTCTTCCCGACAAAAAAAGAAAAGAAAAGAAAAAGATGCCATTCTGCTTGTGAGATTCGAACCTGAACTACACGGAAAGAAACCTGAAAATACCCATTGTTCTACCATGTTCTTAGCACGAAGATGGAGATGAAAGGTAGCTGGCAATCTGATCGTGCAGCAACATGTACGCTGCATAACCAGCCCTGCCCAAGCGAGCTTGCCTTGCGTGACTGTCGCCACTTTCTCTGCAGCTAGCGCAGCGCTTGGGTGTTATTCCTGCGAATAGCCCAGCGGATAGTAGTCATGGTAATTATAGTCATGGCTATGGTAGTTACGGATATAACAGTCACGGTTACAGAACAAGAACATGCTGGTGGTAAAAATGAACAATAATAAGAAAATTGTAGTGACAACACAACCGCATACGTGCCCACAGTCAAAATATCCCATATCTCGGTTTGAGGTTCCTATCCTGCTAGTTGTAATCATGTTCTTTTCTGCCCTATTTTCCTTCTTGTTGATGATAAAGAATGGGTTATCATGCCTCATGATGAAAAACACATGACAATCCATCTCATGAAATTCCTCATACCTTTCACGAGGTCTTCATCAATTCCCCTGCACAGGCCCTGCAAGATTACACAATAAAAGGATATTCCTGTGAGTAGTCAGGCTGTGAGCCATGGGTGACTATTTTCGAAACAGATAAAACACAGCAAATATGAGCCAGGCCGGGAATATGTCCGTCCAACGAGTCAACTACAAGTTTCATGCTTCACAACCATGCAAAGAAAATACCTTGAAAGTCAAAACAAGAAATGGAATGCATCATGACTGGCCACATGCACTTGTACCCAGACATCTCACTCAACGGTCATGCCTCACGACAGACAATCTGCCAATACATACTTGTACCCAGACACCTCAATCAATCCTCATGCAGTAGCATCAAACAGTCAATTTGGCTGCACGTGTGCACTTGAACACAGACACCTCATTCATTAAGTCAACTGTCAATGCGGTTTCCCATACTTGTACCTAGCTACATGCACCTGTACCCACACACCGCATTTGATCATCATGCGTCAGCACAATCAATTTGAAGAAGAAAGAGGACGTGAAGAAGGGGAAAGGATGGAAAAAGCCACAGTGGAAAAATGCCAATGGTTCGACCAGGATTCGAAACGGGACCCCCACAGCTTACACGGCTGATGCTCTGCCGATTGATCTATCAGGACTGGCGACTCACTGGTCAGGACAAATGACACTCCAGCCACTTATGCCAAGTCGGGTACTCGATTGGAAGTGGTAAGTCATGTGGGCCGTCGGTGAGGCCTACGTTGTGAGGCAGTGGTATAGCACAGTGGTTGAAGTGTCATTTGTCCTGACCAGTGAGTCGCCGGTCCCGATAGCTCAATTGGCAGAGCATCAGCCGCGTGAGCTGAGTCCCGGTTCCAATCCTGGTTGGGGCATTGGCATTTTTTCGTGCTTCTGTCCATCCTTTCCACTATTTCACTTCCCTTCACTTTAAAAAATCTGTTTAGTCACTGACCAGTGTCAAAAACTGACCACTGATCAACATTTTAAAGATTTTCAAAGCTCTAGAGATGTAAGTGACTTCCAAAGCTCGCTTCTTTGGCAAGCCAAGTCATTGCCAAGCACACGAGTTGAGAAAGTGGTCTTATTCACCAAACGTGCTCAGAGACGGTTTAATTAACGCCCTGTGCATGGACACTAGCACATCGACTCTACTCCCATAGAAAAGTTTCAACCCCTCCAGGCTAGATCCACGAGCTCAAGGGAGCTGGCGATCAACTCCCAACGAGATAATCAAGCCTTGAAGGACATTGTTCCGCTTGGCATGTTTCACAAGAGCGGTCATGATGTCAAGTTGGTCAAGCAAAGACCATTCAAAAAAGAAATTCAAAATTTCGAATGTCGAGGAAATATCGTGACTGGCTCAGGCAGAGCCTAGGTATCAAGAACATTTTGAACTCATCTTGTCTAAAGTACTTGTATCTTGCAAAATTGAAATCTAGCTGCAAGTATCTGCGGTCGTGCGCTAAGTTGTCAGTACTCTGCTCTGGAGGGTGAGTATGGCTTGGGTGGTTTGGACGTTTATTTCAGATCTGAACGATCCGAACGTCAGAAGAGAAACGGAGCTGCCGACGTCATCCAAAGACTGGTGTGATGGTTTTAACCTTTCTCATCCAAATAATATGAAGGGCAGCGCACTCAAAGGTGCACAGACGACACATCACATGCTGGCAAAATGTCTCCGTCTGTTATGGCACCTTCATCCTAGGTTGATGTATCTTCGCCTGTCGTCTTGGAAACCACTCAGCTGATCTCAGTTATGCTCTGCTCCCAGCAGGCCGGCTGGTTGTGGGGAAGTCCCTCCAGCCATTGGATGACCACATCCTTCACAACAGGACGAGCCGAAAGCTGCATCAAGGCCAACTGAGCTTGCTCATAAGGAACCTACATGGTGAAAAGTACAAATAGAAAAAAACGAACAGAACTGAAAAGTTCAGATACAGTCGAGACATGATGATGGTGTTGAATGACGAAACGCTTTAATGAGTTAAATCCTCTGGACACTTTAAGATCATGCATGAATCCTTCATTTCAAGTGTCAACAGGGATGAGCTCCAAGCTATAGCCGGGATGAAGCAGAATGTTCTTTGTTATAACATTTATTTTTGATGATGTATACATACTATAATTACGTAGCTATCCGTCACAGCTTTGCAACGGAGAGAACTAACTTTTATTCATTCAGATGAGCTTGAGTGCAAGCTTTCTAAAATGCCGTGTAACAGAAAGGTTATCTGCCACATCGAACCTGTGGAACATGCCACCTGCAAATCGACGGATGCACTGGATCGTGGAAACCATCGTTTTGATGACATTTGAAACTGACATCTCACGTGTCTTTCTTTCTTTGTATCTTTCTTTCTTTCTTTCTCTCTCTCTTTCTCTCTCTCTCTCTCTCTCTCTCTCTCTTTCAGCTCCCTCTAGCTCTCTCTATCTTTCTGTCACGAACTACAAACATCCTGAGTACAAGCTACAAGTCAGTCATTTGGTCCATGCTGTATATCTCTTGTCAGTTTGTGTCCGGTCAAGCTAACTCAATTGTTTTGTGGCTTTAGACAACACGTTCAATCACCTCAGGCAGCGCTCATGCTTAAAGTGTGGTTTGATACCATGGTACCAGAAGCCTACATTGCTCGATATGCAGATGGCACCAGTGCAATCCGCCCTTCAAGTCAATGTGAATTCTTCCCAGGGAGTTGACAGCTGTCTTATCCTTTGAAAACGCAGTGGGATAAATTCAAAAGGGAGGATGTCACTTACAACAGTTGCACATGTGAGAAATGATTCGCAAGAAAGTCTTAAGTTTGCACCTCCATTGCAAAGCGAGGATGCCATGCAAGCCGGTCCACACCACGTGGGAGTTTGTCTTCTTGCCGTACCTTTTGCAATGAGCAGACGATGTCTTTCCGCCCCAGTCCTGTGGTGATAACCCTCAACGGGCGTGAATTGTCTGCAGGGGGATTGGTAGGACAGACAAAGAAAGCATAACCCACAGAGGCTATGAGCTTGGATGTGTTCTGGTGCAGCATGCACCCTGCCAGTGGCTCTGATGGTTGATCAGGCTAGTCACACATGTATGTGGAGAGGTGTTTACTTGAGGGTGTGGAAAATGTGGACACAGATGTGCTCCATTGTAAATGCTGTGCTCTTTGAGAAGTCACAGTGAAGTGCATGGCCCAGGATTTTTCTCACACATGTGCAATGAACTTCACTGGACACGATTCGGTGAGCAGCACCCAGATATTCATGCAGGAAATTAAAATGAAAAGAGTGAGAGAGAGAGAAAAAGAAAGGGAGCTTGAAGGTCTGAGTCTTGGAATTGGCCAGAAACTTATCCTTGGTACCTTGCCAAGTATGGCAGACAGCAAGGACAGATGAAGCGAGGCCTGGCTCAGACATGAAATTTAGCTCGCTGACGTCAGTTTGAGGCTTTTCAATATGTGACTCGTTGACACCAGTGAAGTTACACGAGTGCCATGCCACGAATCGTCCGTGAAAGTGAAGGAGAAAAAGGTCTGGCATATCAAGTTTATGCCCTTGCGGCATAATCTCAAGTTAGTTCGTTGTGGTACGATTGTGCAACCTAAGTGAATTCACATCCTTTTCATTCCCAATAGACCACATCTTTAATCCTGTCAGATCAATAGTTGGGAGCGTTCAGCCTGGATGAGAGAGCTTACGTGTAGCAATGGTTGAGTACAATTCCGGTCGATTGAAGAGACAGCACTGCACACAAGCTCCCCTACAAGCCATTATGTATATGAAGTTCCTATATTTCGAGGCAGGGTTGCTGGCAACACGTACCAGTTTGCGCGTGGGCCTTTGCTGATCAGCGTTTGGGTGGTGGCACGTCACTGAAGGCACTTATACTGCGCCTGCACGTAGTCGACGCTGAACTTGGTTCTCCTAGGGCCAGGTTATGCACACCGAGACCGTCTTCAAGAACTGAGTACACTGCGCTTGGGTTCGAGGGCACATTTCGAATAGCCACGCGGAGATGAAACGTGCGGTGAGTCCAATGCGGAGGTGAAACGTGCCGTGAGGCCAACGCCGAGCCGGTTTTCTTTGTTCGGAGAAGCCCAGGCCCTCTAACCACTCAGAGCAGCCCTTTGTTGATAATGATCAATTACCGGCGGGGGAAGGATTCTGACAGTAGGAGAAAGTGTCGCTGGCCAAAGCGGGGTGTGCAGTGTTGGAAGAGTCACGCCGTGGTGCTTGATAGTTCATGCATTTCCTTGCTATCCCCCTCGACGCCCTCTCGCTCTCTGTCTCGCGTCCGGGGAGATATCTCCGCCATGCACGGCAGTAATACCTCCCCATGTGCAAGGCCAGATCTCAAAGAGGCTCTTTGAGCCGCGTATGGGATCAGCAAAGGACTTGTTTTAATCACACGCGTTACTCACAGTCGGAGGGGGTGCCACCCTTATGAATGGCTGACGTCGACGGCAGTCGTGGGCCCGTCATCAACTTGGCAGTATTCTTTCAACTTGCAAGTGTGTTTTTAGTGGCTGAAGAAGATTAAGAGGCGCTCCGGATACGCACGTGCACAACGTTAATTGGCAGGACGCGACGGACCGTTTCCCGGCGACGCTTTTCTAAGAAAAATGTATGGCCGTGCACGCTTGCAAAATAAATGGAGCGAGCATGTCTCCTCTAAGTAAGTTTGCAGAGAGAGAGGGAAAGGGGGGGGTAGAGAGAGAGAGAGAGAGAGAGAGAGAGAGAGAGAGAGACAGACAGACAGACAGACAGACAGACAGAGGGGGAGTGCAGAACGTTTCAAAGGAAGGCCTTTGGCTCAATGAGTGTATATGAGAAATTTTAAAGCAATGCCTTCATCAAAGACATTTACGGAACCTTTGAAAAAAAAAACACAAGCGCCGCCAGACTTGACGCCACGTGCACGTGAACTAGCCTGGGGTATTCACTTTTTCTAGTCGAGGCTAAACGACCTCAGACTCATGGTCCGCCTGCCCAGTTTGAACACTGAGAGATTGTGATTTATTCGTGCTTACATTCTCCAGGGCAACGCGTGTGCAGTTGAATTTTACATGTACACAAGCTGTGGTTTCCATTCCGAAAAGGAAGCTGGAAAAGGATATATACAGGCAGACACACGATAAATCCGTTTTACTCTGCCATGATCAAATCTCCTTCGATAACGACGTGAACGGCGAACACTCATGCTGCCGGCAAAGGTGCCTGTATCATACCTTCCCGCCCCACCCCCTCTCTTTCTTTCTCTCGAGTATATGTATTGCTATGATATTGATACTGTGCAACAAGAGAATCACCCTTACCGTGATGCCTTGAGAGGATACGAAATATCCGGGAAGGCGAGCCAGTATTTTGCTGAGGAGAGGACGTCTGGGCTTCTCTTGGCACGTGCGCTAACTGTTCTCTCATGAAATCAGCCAAACGCTGTTCGGGCCGCTCGTGGGGATTTTCCAAGTCCGTTCCGAGCGTCTCACTCGCGTGCTTCTTTCTCCGGTAGAGGCAGAGCGCAATGGAAGCGACTACGAAAAAGACGCCGGCCAAGGGTAGGAAGCCGACGTAGAAGGAGACCATTCGTCGGCTTGGTGAGTCGGGCGAGCCTTCCGAAGTGTAGGTAGTGCCGGGCTTAGCCGATGCAGGCGTGTGACAAAGCGTCGGTTTCTCGGCCATTCCTAGACCCACAGATCACATCATTTTGGAGAGGTTGAAATTTTGATCTCAGGACGGTAAAAGGTCTAGCTTAACTTGAGCGGAGTCAGACTGGATGGTCGTGACAAGCAGCGCCTCGTTTGTTTCCCGCCGGCGCTGGTGACACGAAAGCAGCAGTAGTGACAAGCGTGGACTCTCTCCGGCCAAAATGAACTAAAGCGGAAGACCGCAGAAATATAGAGACGATTTCCGGACTCGTTTGAGCGCTTGCCCTAGCACAATCGAGTAGCACACGATCTGCATGAACAGCATACGTCCGCCTGCCGGGCGGCGAAAGCGGCTCGCTCGGTCGAAAAGGGTAACGGCAAATGGCTGCATTCCGGTCTTCCAAGCCCAGTAATGACATGAATGAGTGACCGCTCAAAAGATCGGATTCACAGGAACGCGATGAAAAGGCTGCGAAACGTGCGGGCTAATGCTGACGCTGCCAGCGCTATAGCTATGTCGAAATGCACTTCATTACTAGACGACCTGTACAAGGCTACAATCCGGCGCCACGGCCTAATAAGTGCTCCGGCAGCTTTGTCTTGTAACTGAGCCTACTCCGCGTGCCGTGCAAGCACCGTTCAAGAGCGTGTCACATATGCACTGAGTCAAATCCCCAGGGCCGCGCGGCCAATGGTGCAATGCACCAGTGCCTTATAATTAACACAAAGGGACCTACTCACTCACCATTATGCAATGGCCGATCCGACGGTGATAGAAAATTTCATGGAGAAGGGGTAGTCTCGAGTGCCGTCTCCAAGAACTTGCTCCCAGTCAGAATATATTCCTTAAGCAAGATGGAATCGTTTTCACCAGGAGTGCGACAATCGCAGACAGATGGCCCAACAGCATGACACAGCACATCAGGTCGGGAACGGGTGTCTCGCGATCGTCTCGTTCGAGAGCTGTTCCTGCCTTTCCTGCAGCAAGACACCGGTTTCTTTAGTAGCAGAAAGCTCCTTACAATTGAAAAAAAGAAAACTTGATTAAGCGCATGCTCCGTGCCAAGGCTGGGATTCGGACCTGCGCTCACCAGATCGCCTAGCAGACGAGAGTCGCCTTTTCTGTTCGGTGCACCATCATGTCGTATCCTTAAGAAGAATTGGCAATGGCGCAAATTCTACGTCAGGATATCTCGTCCACCAGGGAGTCCACGATCACGACCTGAGCAAACTTAGCTCAGTGCGGCCTCAGCCGCCTCACCACGGCTGGAATAACAATTTTGCACCCGTCGGTTTCACAAAGCGCCTTATCCGTTACCGTAGAATTGGAATTACGTCAAGCTGTGGTGTTGCTCTAGTGCCTGAGATAGGTGCTTTTCGAAAGAAGCGAGCTTCAAAAATCTTTAAACTTTGCGAAACGCTTTAAGCTTTTTATTTTGATGTTTAGGTGCTCAACCTACTCAATTGCTCAACTGTACGGTGGCTTAGTAGAGTAACATGTACATCGGTACTTCTCCAGCGCTAAAATGTTGCTTACCCCATGCTTAGTGCACTTGTCTGATCGAGGCGCAAATGCCGTGGGTATAATTGGGCTGAGAGAAATAGCCGGTGATGTTTGCCCACTTTACGGCACAAATTTTAAGTTATTACACCATTATTGTTATTATTATTATGCTATGTTTGTATGGGAACTTACATTTACATGTAAATGCATTGGCCATTATTCTTCTGACCAGACCGTTTTGCGAAGTTTGCAAGCTTAAAAAAATGGGCTTTGAGCCATTCTGCTGGAGCCTTGAGAAAAGCTTAAACAGAGTTTGGGGGATTTTTTTTCGAAAAGCCTAGCCTGAGATCGATATCGATTCCGCAGCCAAGCGAAGCTGAGTAGTTTGTTCTTAGTACATTGTACAAAGTTCTTCTTCCCGCTGCAAGAGCGATTCTCGTTGACAAAGTAGTTCCGATCGTGTTTTTCTACAGATATGGAGGGAAATAATCCTGGGAAATACATGTACAAGTTAAACATATATTATTATTATTATTATTATTATTATTATTATTATTATTATTATTATTATTATTATTATTATTATTATTATTAT
>JAOWAR010156369.1:0-10831 GCA_028571005.1 Clathrina lutea
TGATCGTGAAAGTGCACTTTACTTGCCGGTTGCCAGTGCCTACCGCGACCGAGAAAGCGAAGATCTAGATCTGCGCTAGCGCTAGACGTCTGCTCAGCGGCTAGCCGTTTAAGGTCAGGAAACTCGAGTACAGTTGTGGGAAAGACCACTGTCGACACGGTCGGGCGGTATGGAAAGATAAACACGAAACACGTGCAGGTCGTGGGCGAGAGGCGCGGGACCTATCATAAGGAGACGGTCGCCTCGGCCGGGAAGTACGCCATCCTTGTCACACGGTTTGAGCGGACAATGCTCATTTTAGACTCTGCGCGCAGGAGCAGCTTTTACGCGGACGTTGAGCACCTTAAAGCGTGTTTTTTCTGATTGAGTGCAGGGCGCCGGAAGCCGGTTGGGCCGACGCGGCGTTTTCTGCCGGTCGACAAAGGGCTGGCGAAAAATCGCGCCGACAAGGACCATCGCGAATGACGACGGATGGTGCTCAATTTTGGTGTTGCGCCGTGCTCAGCTTCCGCCGGCGAGCTTATTAAAGAGCCACCGAGCGGTGCATGCTTTGGCCGGATGTTTTTGGCCGTTTGACTATGTCGTGCGTGGTGCTTGATGCCACTGCTCAGCTGTGCGCATGTGCCCGTGCGTCCTCTCTGCCAGCTGTCCGCTCTGCATGCATGTAAGCAGCACCCGCAGTGCAGTGGCTACGTATATTATACTAGTACGGGTACCCATATACTACATGTAGTACGTGAACACGTGGTTGGCAACAGTGTTGCGATGCAACCACCTTTTCAAATGTTGCAGATGCTACAGCTTGTCGGCACCCGTCAATTTCCCGACGGAAGCAGAGTGGTCGTAAGAGACCAACCAATGTGTTGGTGGGAAGTGCACCTAAACTCCCGGTCGCCCACAGAAAGCGAGGGTCCTTGCAGTGTCTGATCTTGTCAGTCGTTTTTTGTGAATTTGAAGGCCCAAGCGACGGCTAATGAGTGCAATGTTACCGGTCGTACCCAACTAAGCACCACATCTCCTGACGCGGTCGTAACGAATGCCGCAAAAATGAATTTCACCGCTGGAGATACCTCCCGTCCGCACGATGTCGGCGCTGCTTCGGCCTTCCTGCCAACGAAGGATTCCTGCTGAACGTAGGCACTGTACTGCGTGTCACTGGGATTGAAAAAACCCTGTGGAAAACTGCACCGATAGTGCAATCGACCCCGCAAACCGGGTAGCCTTCGCTTATCGGTCATTAAGTATCTCAGCCTCGGCAAAATGTCAAACTAGCATGGCCTAAGCGTGGATGATATGGGCAGCTCGACGTTCACTCCATACAGCAGACGTGACGTGCCTATCTTCAGCTGTCACAAGCACTAGGATCGGAAGAAGAAAGCGGAAACCGCAAACATCACAAGTGGCAGTGTGTGGCTCACGCCTTTCCATTGTCTGTACTTGGGGGACGGTGATAAAAGCTGAACCTGCTAGTGAGGTTCAGTGAAGATCAATCCCCGTCACTCCCTACGCACGTTGCTGCGTTATTCCGCTGTTTCGCCTCAGCGAGGTGAAGCGACATACATCGATATATCTCACCCATTGCAACGCAGCCGTATCAAGCCGCCTATGGGAAAAACCGGCGGCTCCCCATGCAAGGATTTTTCCTCTCGATCATCGCACACGCACCATCGCCTTTCCCCCAATTTCTAAAATATAAAAGTGCACGATAGGCAGCAGAGCATCGGAGCGGCATACCGCAGGAACTAGCTTGTTGCTGGAGACGTACCGTCAGCTCTTGGCCGGTGTGAGAGCTGCAGCAAGCCCGATGAAAATCAGCGAAGCGATTGCCGATCGATGCCCGCACGCACAGAGTGCGCTCAGCAGAAGAGGTCCGACCAACCTCACGTGAGAAGCTACCTTGCTAGCGCTTCGGTCTGGCGTTGTCGAAAACGTTTGTCAGCCGGTCTCACCTGCTCGGTTGCGGCGTATATAAAAGCAGCAGGAATCGCCCCGGTAAACACATCATCTCCACTTGGCCTGCCTCCCTCGGCGTGCCACAGTGAAGGTGCGAGAGGCCAGTCTGACCGCCGTTTTAGCCCCAATACATTGCGTGTATTGTTGACCGGCACAGGCTGAGAGAGGACAAAAAGGCCTGACAGGTGTTTCTTCCATGATCTAGTAGACGAAGAAGAGAGGGTTTGTTGAACATGGGCAACGCTCAGGTTGGAAAGCGAAGAGGCGTGCTTTTAAGTGAAGGGGAAGACGGATGCCTGCCGGAACGAACGACGTTGGCGAATGGCTCGAAGGGTTGGTGTGGCGGAATAGTTCGCTGCGGCGTTTCAGATCCTCGGCCAGTGGCACTTTGCACGAAGTCCGCCGACGTTCGTGGGAACGGCCCAGCGGGCATAACAGAGACCGTGACAAAGCAGAAAGCAAACGACAGGGTGCCAGCAGAGAGCAACCCAAGTCGCATGGGTCTTCTGCGAATGACTGATGGCCCGGCCAGCTATCTGAAAATGTTGTCAAAGCCGAAGGGGACGAAGGCGAAGAGGAGGAAGAAAAGTCAAGGGCAGGCCGCAGAGATGAAGGGCGTGGTGGAGGACCTGCAACGCCTGACATTGCTTGGGCGGTCACTCAGTTCCGACGGTTCCTCTCAAATGAGAGACTCGCGCAGTTCAAGCCTGCCCAGCGTCTTCTCCCGCCAGTCAATCTCATCGTCGGGAGGAGTCTTCTCCGATTCTGTCTGCTCGTCCGTAGCCGGCTCTCTCGGCTCGCGACATTCTTCCACCACTAGCCACTGCAGCGGAGGCAGTCGAACACTGCCACGTCTCGGCGCCAGCAAGCAGCTGACGGAAGAGTTTTTCCCGACTGACAGCGTTCGGCGCGTAACTACAACTCCCGTCAGCGACGGCGAGTGTTTCGACCAGCTTGACCGCCTTACCATCGGCCTTAGTGGCACAGTGGCGTACCGCCAAGACACTGACTCGGCTGACGAGAGCGACGAATTCGAAGTCATCGACTTTGAGGATTGTCATAGCGACTACAGAATCGGCGTCGGATTGGACAGACAGCAGCGGTTTATGTCGGGTCGCATTTCTCGTTGCTCGCTTCGCAGCGTCGAGCGGGTGAACTTCCACGCCAGTCCGTTGGTCCTGACGACAGACCTGGCGCTGGAATGCTTCGCCATTGCTGTGAATGAAAGATGCCCACTCGCCAAGCTACAAAGCGAGGACGTGGTCAGATGGATACGGCCTATTGAAGACGCGCTCATCAAATGCCGGTGGCAGGAGCAGCCATTTCTCTGTGTAGCCAACGTCGTCATGCTACACACGATTTTCCAGGCTGCAGCCAATTCGGAAAACCTGAGGACGCTGTGCGACCTGCGAGGCGTCGTGCTGACGTGTCTCTATGTCGCTTACAGCTACGGCGGACATGAGATTAGCTACCCGCTCCGTCCGTTCTTGTACACCAACGACAGAACCTTGTTCTGGGAGAGGTGTGTAAGAATAACGATGCTGAGCAGCCATGCTCTCCTGCAGCTAAACAGCAACGAAGAAGTGTACCTTGGCACCCTAGAGGAACTGCTTTTTGCTAAGGACAATGTCCTTGACCTCGCTACGCAACAGGTTAAGATTTCTCATTGAACGAAAATACATCAACTTGTCAATTGTACACAACTCATTTTCGGAAACGCCACAGAGAAAGTGTTTAAGCGGTTCATTGGACCTGCTGCTAACACATTCATACCCCTACTTGAAGGTTGTCAGACCATTCATCAGATATTCAGAATGGGTCAGCACAATCCAGACTATTTATTGAAAAAAGAGAACATGACCTGGTTACTTTCAATGAACGATGTTGAATTATTTGTATCCAAAAAGCTGGCTTCCGTCCAAGTCACTCAACACTGGTATGATTCTGGTCATGAGGTTGTGTACCACATGGTAGGGGCTGGCCAGCTTATCAGTGATTTTATGTTCTACTGCAACTGTGCGCTGTCTGAACGCTTGAACCTCACTGATTCCGGTGATTGGTAGAACTATCGCAAGCCTTGAGGTTGGACTATTTAATTATATTATTTTCTATGAACTGCGCAAAATAGAAAAAGTCAGCATCTCAGGAATGTCTGAAAAGAAAGTGGAGCTTTAAACTTTCTATACATACATTTTGATCGCGTGGTCGTTGGGCTGGTGAAAACTTTTAGGGCAACAAATGGCCTCACGTGTTTCTCTCAATGACCGCTTTTGACTGGACAAACCACTCACTTTCGGTATGAAGTTTTAACTAGTGTGAGATGGCTTGGTTTCAATTGGCTGAGCAGCAACCAAAGTCAGCTTAAGACACAGCTCAAGAGAACCCATTTCAGCCCTGTACATTTGATGGACACAACTCCAGCATGCATGCATGCAGGAACATGTTGGAGAAAGTGTAAAAACAGAAAGAGAGGCATGTATAAATGACACAGAATATTTGTGCCTGGCTCCCCCTCACAAGAGCACGTGAGCTTGATCATGAAAAAAAAAATAGAGCATGATCACCACAGAAACAAAGAAAGACGACCAGTAAACTTACCTTGCAAACATATTTCAACACACACACACACACACTTCACGATGATTTTGAACAGCAAGAACCTATTGCTTCAGGCTTGACGATATCAAAAGAAGCTGATTCCGAAGATTTTCCAACAATTGGATGGAGACAATTGAATGAAAGGCCAGCAAGGTGTATGCAATTGAAGAGTGTGTGGCAGAAAAAAGAGAAAAGAGGAGAATTTTGGCAAAATGTTTTGAAGGAGACGAGGGAACCTAATCTCAAATACTGGCTGGCTAGAAGAGCTGTTCTGGTTGAACCACAAGCACTAAGTTCAACACGAAAGTTTGGTTCATTGTCAGAAAGATTTGAGAATATTTTTGGAGAGGGGAGGGGATGGGGAGAGAGAACAAGGTGGAGTCAGTGAGAGAGAAAACGAGACTCAACACTAGCGG
Organism: Clathrina lutea; assembly: GCA_028571005.1. Lineage (NCBI taxonomy): Eukaryota > Metazoa > Porifera > Calcarea > Clathrinida > Clathrinidae > Clathrina > Clathrina lutea. Next base: position 4,968 of record JAOWAR010156369.1, read on the forward strand.
AGCTGAAGCCACTGCGTGTCGCTCTGAGGAATGTTTCCAGCTGTCTGCCCGCCGTAGCAGATTAAGCCACTTGACAAATAAAGGACAGATGGCTTCATGCGTGCCTTGGCCAGCGAGGGCAGCTTGTGCCACTGGCCTTTGCGCCACTGCAAGACGTCCGAGGAGATGGATATGGTGTGCTCATCACAGCCTCCAACAGCAATGAGAGCACCGTCTGCGGAGAGCAAGCCTGGGGACCATGTCTCAAGCGGCGACGCCGGATGAATAGCCCACTCCAGCGGTCGGCCAGGGTCAATGCAGTAGATGTTCCTGGTGTTATGTCGGAGGAGAGTTCGCTGTCGTTTCCGCCCACCGCAGATCAGCACCTTGCCTTCATGTACTACTAGTCGTGGCCCGTTGACAGCGAGCGGCAAGTTCGGCCACTCATCCCAGGTGAAGGTGCGAAGGTCGCAAGCGAAGACTGTGTCCAGCGATGTATTGCTCAAGTCCCCACCCCCTGCCACAATCAGCAGATGGTTCACATGGCATGAGCCAGGAACCGTTCGTGCATTGCCGGGCACGTTCGTCTTGAACTCCCACCCTTTGTCGTCTTCTCGCCAAATCACCAACTCGCCGGAAGCAGACTCGCTCGCCCCAAGCATATGAAGGTGTCCGCCAAAGACAAACACTGAGTAGCATGTCGCGATGCCCTCGGGGCTCGGATAGCGTGTCCACTCAGATGAGACAAAGCAGCTCTTCTTTGGCGTAGAGAAGAGTTGAACGCGCGAGGTGCTTTCGTGCCAAATGCTGGTGGAGACCACAACCAAATCGTGGAACACTGCAGCATAGCTCAAGCTGTTGGTGGGCGGAAGGCTGGAGTAACCAACGTCCACTGAAAAAAAGGACGACAAATAGAAGAACAAAGCAAGTATGAGTTGGCTATTACAAGTGTATTTCCTTTGACCTCAGCGATCTGTTGAAAGCCTATATCGATTAGAGCAATGACAATTATACTAGTTTTAAGTGGATTCGATGAAGCACTCTTTGACAAATTTCATTGTGACACTTGCGCAAGGCGCCAATTGAAGAAAGTCGTTAGCAAAAATCCTTATCTGATAGTTTCGCAGACCCTAGTGTGTACAAATGCGTGCGTGAGGGCATGAACGTCTGTATAGAAGAGCAATGATTAGCCATGACAATACTTGAAGAGAAAAAAAAAAAGAAAGATCGAACGATTGGCGATTTATAGCTTCTGTTCCGGTGGGTGGTAAGCGATTGCCAAGGCTGAGATGTTACGTGATGTGTTAGTGGCCAGCGATTGGCTTCTGCTTTAATTATGGAAAATTCACATCTCTTCTTTAAGTACAACTGGGCTCCTGTGTGCCTGTCATGGACGTGTGCATGTACTAGTAGCAAGAAAGTAAATGTGTGTGTGCGTGTTGTCGGTCAGAGGCTGACGTTATGATTAAAGGCTGGCTGTAGTTGTTTGTGTAGCGCTGCGGAAGTAAATCTGGTGATTGCTCATACAGCATTTGTGAATCCGAGCTGATTCGAACATATCTTTTGGGATTAAATTCGTCGCAAAACCGAATCCAGTGGAGAAATAATGTACCATCCTCTATGCTCACCCTACTTTCTAAATTGTTGCAAAATACATTCTAAATTGTTGCAACAAATCTGTTCTTTAACTATTTAAATAATGATGGCAAGCCGACTGCGGCAAAGAATTTTTATGACTGAGCTGCAAAAAGTGACAAAATAGCTATTTCCGCCCAAGAAAAAAAAGCGCACTTAACGTGCTTCTAGTCCCTGCAAGGCTTCGAGATAGGAATTCAAATCAAAGCAGCCCTGCAGGCCTCTTTTCACTTCAAAGAAGTCATCATAAGAACTTGATGGTGAGGCTGTTGAAATCACCATAGCCGTGGTGACGTCCTTAAGTTCATCATAATTTTTAAGTCGACGCTGGATTCAGATTCGGCCAAGGGTCTGTTTATGATTCGGCTTTGTCAAAAGATAGGCTTTATTCACAGCCCATGCATTTGATATCTAATCAGCTTGTGTTGATTACTGTTATGTCAGCTGCATAGAAAGTTGGTGATGAAGGCACAAATCACCGTTAGAGGAAACAATGTGTTTTTTTTTCCGTGTCTTTAAGGCTATTGATCCAGAAAGTTTGAGAAAAATTACCCATGGAAGACTTTTCAGCATACAGTGCCAGTATGCTGAGGTTGTACGCTGTAACATCTACTGTCAACACCCTTTTTTCTTGATTCTTCAGGACTTGTTAGCCCCTTCATCCTAAAATGAGCTTGTGTGTGTGTCACCGAGTCATGCCTTCTGCTCATTGAGTTGTCAATGGGAAGAACAATTGTTTGGATATCGTGCTAAGTATTGGTGGTCGAGAAAGAAGAAAAATAGAAGGATCAATCCTTGTTTTTACGTTTGTAATATGGAGAAGTTTGTATTGAAGGTCCATCACCGTTGTCATTTGAGCCGTTGGAGGGACAAGTTCACTCTTCCTTCAGTGTGATGAGTTACATGCTCAGATGACAATAGTAACTGTTGTAGAATCTTTGACCTCTTTATCTGATCATCAGCCCACTCATGTCACGTTATCTGGTTGTTTTCTTCAATTATGCACGAAGTTTCATGAATGAATCCCTGGTTGTCTCGCAAAGTGACGTTTGCAATAGCTTAAAGAAAAAGGAAAAAGAACTCAACGCGTTGGCCTTTGGCAAGTTTAACAAAAGTTCATCGGATAGTGTTTGCCTCTCTCTTCTGTCCGTGTTGCTTGTGATCTTACGTGGCTCCTTTTGACCAGTCCAGCAAGGAAGAGGTTTAAAACTTCTTACACCAACAGCTCTGCAAGCCTAAAGCTCTCAGCTCAATTTTTCACTGGATACAGCGAGTTGGGTTCGAATAGCTTCCTCGTGCTAATTTCGTCAGCTCAGACAAACTGTGGTCATGGAGCGAGGGGCTGAGAGGGAGAGAGAGAGAGAGAGAGAGAGAAATTGATGAAGAGTGTGTGATCTAGATTTTTGGTCACACATTTCTGCGTAAACACCCCGGTCAGCTTTGTGTGCAAGCTGTGGCCGGCTGATCTTCTGTGCTAAGTTTGGGTGTTTCCTTCACGACTGCCATGCCTTTTTGCACCATTCATTCTGCTCTTAAGGGTTTGCATGAAGAAGCAACTTACACAGCTGGTGGCCATGGAAAGAGTTTGAGACCTCACTCCGAAATCTTGGACTTTCAGCTGAATTGTGTTGCTTCAAACAATGCTCAAGCATCTTTGTCGATACAGCAACATTCGCCTCTCACTTGTATGATGCATTGTGTATTTGTTCGCCTTCATTTCTGGCACAAACATGCTCGAAAGTCGTAGTACAGAAGCAAATTGAAGTCCCGGAAGTGCAGACAATTTGCACTCAATGAAGATTGCTGATCCATGCAGTAGATTATGCTTTGGCTGCAAGTGGGCTTCTAGGGTGGTCATTTTGGCTTTGCAACTGTGTCCAGGATTCTTACTCGACTTACAATTGGGTGAAGTGTACGTGTTATACCCGTATTTCGGAATATATGGCCAGTTCTTCCCGTTGGTTGTCTCAGAACAAAATATCTCCATCATTCTAATTGCCCCTTAGACCAACCAAGTCTAATTATGGACCAGGGTTTTTTTTGTATGCTTTTGGTCATTTCTTGGCAATTCCACTTTTCACGTTACTCTTGGCTATTCACTCTTTTTCTTCTTGAATTTTTCCCCTTTTGAAGCTGTTTTACATGGAATCCATGAAGAAAATCAGATCAGTTTGCCAAGTCCCTGGACTCTCCGAATTTTACCGCAGATTCCTGACTCACCTGTTGCCGGCTTAGATTGACAGGGTTTGACTAAGGCAGATAATGTTTTACTCTTTTCTTTCATCGCTTCGTGCTGTTTTTTTTTTCTCAACAGACACTCTTGAAAACTGAAAACATATTTGCTCTCATTGACCATCCTGATCGAAACAGTGTGTCTAGGTTTTGCGTCTCTGTGATGCTCTTAACGGAATGGTGGTGTCTCAATTGGCGCATGCACGTCCAGTTACAAGAGCACTTCACAGGGATACAACATACAAAAAGGTGTTTTCGTTTCCTTACTGGCTGCAAAGTCGAGAAAACACCTCCTTTTCCTAACTGGCAGCAAAGTCGAGAAAACAGCTCCTTTTCCCCTTCTAACTGGCAGCAAAGTCAGGAAAACACCACCTTTTCCTAACTTATCGGCTCTTCAGTGACTTATGTTTTTTACTCAATCGCCACTCACTTCATAAAAACACCTCTTCCTCCTAACTGGTCTACTATCTGGTCACTTTTTTTGAAGGTCCCAAGATCAAGAAAACACCTCAACTTTCCTAACTGAGGTGTACCTTGAAAACACCTCCGTGAGGTGCTCCTGCTGTTATCAAGTCAAGAGTGTTTTCAGTAGATTTTTCTATGATAATGTTTCACAGTATAGTGGCTAGTCTGATTTGTCTTTCTGTAGTTCTGCCGCCTTGGACTCTGATTTCCCATTGTAACTCTCGCAAGATATAAAGAGATTTTGAAAAAAAAGGAGCTTCATACAAACGCTTTTGATCGACGTAGAGAACCTAGACAAGGAAGGAGCACTTTTTGTTCACGATTGCATAATGTAAAGGAAAGTGATTCCATCGCAGTGGCATGCTATTTTTTCTTTCACGTCAGGCAAGTGCGCAGGTATATCAAGATTTAGTTTTCAAGATTAACAGTCTCGGGTCTCCTTCCTTTGTCCAAGATCTCGATCTGTGCAACTTTAAAAGGGGTGAAATCCAACCCCAAGGAGTATCTGCTAGAACTTACCTTTAAAGAAACACGGGTATGCATTTGAGTGAATTTCTTCTCTTCAAGGCAAAAGTAAGAAAACCAATTTTTTTTCTGGAAAAGTAGGAACTTGCTCTCTTTTGCATTCCAATGGGCACAGACCGGATTTGAACCTGCGACGAAGCGATGCCTAGCCGAACGGAAATCCTGGTGTCAATTGCTCCGACAATCCACTGCCTTGAAAAAGTCGGCTTCATGGCAAGTGGACTCACAGAACTGAGGTTTGACCATGTCATATGGAAAGACCAAAACTCGCCATGAACCAACTTGTTTAAGCCGGTGGATTGGTCTGAGCATTTGACACTGGAATTTCTGTTTGGCTAGGTGCCGTTTTGGGGCAGGTTCGAATCCGGTCTGAGCCCATCGAGAATGTGAAAAGAAATATGTTTGATGGTTCAATTTCTTCCCGGAAAATTTCAGTTTCACTTGATCATTTCAGTTCGAAATCCTGGGTTTTTCTACCCCTGTCTTTCATCTCCCCCTTCTCGATCTTCATCAGTTTCTTCCAGCTCAGGTCATTACGATCCGTAGGTTCCGTGAGCCACAGCGTAGTCCATCACAGAACTGAGGTTCAACCGTGTTGTATGGAAATACCAAAGCTCACCATGGAACCAACGCTTTTAAGTCGGTGGATTGGTCTGAGCAATTGACACAGGAATTTCTGTTTGGCTAGACGTCGACGCTGTTTCATCGCAGGTTTGAATCCAGTCTGTGGCCCATCAGGAATGCGAAAAGAAAAAAAAAATGCTTGTTGATTCAATTTCTACCCGCAGAATTTCAGTATCACTTGATTCTTCTTCTTCGCATAGCATGTGTCTTACAGACCCTGTTTGTACTTGGATGTAAAATACCATGTTTAAGAGGTAGTACAAGAAAAAACTCTTATCAGCCATGCATGCACACAACACAACATACCAATAATGTGTTTTCAGCCACATCAGAACGGGCAGGGTGTATCAGTGTGTGTGTGTGTTTGTGTGTGTGTGTGTGTGTGTGTGTTTGTGTGTGTGTGT
>JAOWAR010156380.1:0-10829 GCA_028571005.1 Clathrina lutea
CAAGAGTGACAGAGAGAGCAGCGCGAGCAAGAGAGAGCTGCAGACGCTCAAGGGAGAAAGCGTCAGAAGAATTACAGTTGTCCCAGACAGCACTGCTGTACTCCAGACATGGCCGAATAAGGCAAGTGTATAGATGAGAAAAGCAGGAAAGGGACAGGTGTGACCGAAATAGCAGCTTCTTCAGCAGGTAGACTTTCCATCCGACAGAGCTGACGAGAGAATCAATATGCTCAGACCATTTCAGGTTAGATGATATAAGAAGACCAAGATGACGGGTGGAGGAGACAACAGGGATGGGTTGCTCGTTTAGCATTAAGGGAGAAGAAGAGGATAAAGTAGTAGATTCAGAGAGAACAGAATGAGAGCGGCTGACAAACAACTGAGCAGATTTAGCCGCGTTAAAGCTGGCTCCCCATTTGACTGCCCAAGAACTAACGTTATTTTTATCCTCTTGAAGCTTGCAGCAATCCGGAGGGAGGCTGCTGTTCTACCGGCCCTCCAACGGCGCATGGTACTCCACCTCTCCTCAACTTCCGCCATGATTTGGGTGGAGAGAAGGGAGTGCATTTTCCACAAGCTCAATCCAGAGCTCTGTGATAAGGCAACGCAACACCCTCCTGCGGCTTGTCGCTTTTTAGTGACAGCTTCACCGAGACGCTGAAGGAACATGCTCAAATGTCACGGGCTGTCCGTACAGTGAAAAGGCTGCAGCACCCCCGGGCCTCCTCCCCCCGTTTATCATGCTCACACCCGGATCCATCATCAGCCAGAGCAGCAGGCGTTTTTTTTTTGTTGGGACGGCACAAGTCCACTCCGTACGGCGGTGGCTCGAGTGCCTCATGCCAGCCGTACATCCATCCTCCCTCACACAGGAAGCCTTACTGTCAGGGAGCCCCACCAACCATTCGACAAGGGAGACAGGGCGGCTGGCAAGCCCAGAGGGGCAAATAAGACAGCCCTTGGGGCCCTGCCAACAAAGCATCCCGGGGATTCCATCTACTATCCCTCTGCTGGCAGCTCCCACCCTGGGAGGGCTGACCTGATCGCCGGCCCCACAATGAGACAGTGGCGGGTCGCCTGGCAAGACACCAAGAACAGTCACGACATTTAACCTCAGATCGATCGGTGCTCGAAACTATTTTGGGCTACCGTATCGAGTAATTGGATACCCCCCCCCCCCCTTGCAAAGCTTCATTCTTCAGTTCTACACTGATTATATCTATGATGATTATATCTATGATGATATGTGCAAGACTCTCACACAAGCAACTATCCAACAGATCATCCTCTCTTCAACACCAACAACAAGAAAGTAGTGGGGAAGTTCAAGGATGAGTTAGGTGGAAAGCTTGAAGGGGTTCATTTGTCTTCGGTCAAAGATGTATTCGTATGCTGGTGAGGACTGTGGCAAGCGTGCCAAAGGTGTAAAGAAAAGCGTGCTGAAGAAGACCATCACACATGGTGACTACAGAACCTGTCTCCTAGACAGTCGCGTGTATTCAAGAGATATGCCGGGTCTCTGCTCTCATACCCATGACATCCATGGTGAGATATTGCACAAGGTAGCACTCTCCCCGCTGGACACCAAGTGCTACATCCTTCATGATGTTATCACCACACTCGCCTATGGACACAAACATTGTTTGAAACCCCCTTTCTACGGATGGATGTATCTGCCTATCTACCCTAGTTAAATACATGACTTTCCAGAATGACATGCAATGTTTTACCCTTGTTAAATTGATTTACATACTTAAAACCCTTCCCTTTATTCTATTGCTCATCTGTCTGTCTGTCTGTCTGTCTGTCTGTTCATCCATCCATCTATCCATCCATCCATCCATCCATCCATCTATCAATCTATCCATTTATCTATCTTGCAACCTGCAAAGCATTGTTTATGATCATACATGGACACACCGTCGTGATCACTCATACCGAATATGACATGTTTTAAACAATTTCCTGAGCAACCGCGCTCATTTGAACTGATGACATAATGATCGGAAATGAAGCCCACCACCCATAGCTACAGCGTTGTTAGGTGGTCAGGAACCGCTTTCCTGGTATTTCATAAACAAAAAGTTGTGAAAGTGACACAATCTTACCAAATATGGTATGTTGCAAACAAAATGTTGTCACCAAATATGGCACTGTCTTAGAACAATAACTAGAGATCAAAGGCAAAAAAATGATCCAAGACCGGAACTAAAGGTTACCAGAAATAGAACTAAGCGGAAATCACAACAATCTTACCAAATATGGTATGTTATAAGCAAAATATTACTCAAAATAGCAACAATGTTGCATTTTTATCAATGTTTTATAAAGTTGGCGATCATGGGAGAACACAACTGGATGGAAAAAATTGTTAAAGCTGAGATTGCGGTGGACAGGGGGCGTCCGCTCTACTATCAAGAGCACTTCCCGGGAATATAACATACAGAAAAGGTGTTTTCTTCACCTAACTGGCAGCAAAGTTGAGAAAGCACCTCCTCCTAACCGATCGTCTCTTCAGTGACTGCTTCCTCACTCTTCCCTGATACCTTTTTTTCTTTCTTTTTATTTTTTATTTTTTACTCGATCGCATTCACTTCACAAAAACATATTTTCCTCCCTTGTCTGCTTTTTGATTACCTTTTTGTCTTCTTTTTTTTTAGTCATCAGCGGCAAGGATCACGAAACGAAAACACTTCTTGCAATAACGAAAAAGGCCTCTTGCTCCTAACCGCTCTCATTTTCAGTGAATTTTTTTCTCTTTCTTTTTTTGTCGTCAGCGGCTGGATCACGAAAAGAAAAGAAAACACCTCTTGCGCATGCTCCTAACCGCTCTCATTTTCAGTGAATTTTTTTCAGTCTTCCGAAGCTAGGTCATGAAAACACCTCGTCCTCCTAACTGCTCTGATTCAGTTCAACAACCTTCAATTTTTCCGTTCCTTTACATGGGGAAAACACCTCTCAGTTTCCTATAACTGGAGTGTAAGTTACCGTGAAAACACCGCCTGGAGAAAATACCTCCGTGAGGTGAACTTGTACTATGGTGGCACCCCCCACTTTGCCACTGCCTTGAAATCTGAGAAACTGTACTGACCAGTGAGCACATCACCATGCTTTTCCTTCAAAAGTACTTGAAAAACACAGCTCATTGCACTTTATAGGTAAGCTTTGCTGCAACACAGGGAGAAGTTATTGGTGGTTGAAAATTTGACATTCGAATTTTCTACTTTTTATAACTCTACACGGAGTTAAGCTGCAGGGATGAAACTTGGCAGAAACTTTCCTTGGACAATGCTCTTCAATTCGGTACTACCATTTAGCTCAACTCATAGCAGAAGGACTTCCACATGCAACCGGCGTGTTTCTTTGCAGTTGCTATGAAGATTTGTTGCTTATTTTATTCTGCTTTGTCGGATCAAAAATCCCAAGTACCGAAATATGAAGTAGGTATCAGTCGGCTTTTGAGCGGAATCGAGAAACATTTGGTGCCACCCAGAAGGAGAAGTTGCACAGGCTCAGTATAGACGGAGGCCTAAAACGGAAACGTTTGCTCGCAAATTGGTCAAATTGGCCACAACTCGGGGGCGTACTCTTGGCGTGGTTTACTTTACTTTTCCTTCGTCCGCCAGTGCCGGTCAGTGATGCCATGCTCCAGGAGAAGGCCAAGCTGCTAGCCGCTGCTTGCTACAGATGATTTCAGATGTGTAGTAACGGCTACATTGCTGGATTCACACACATACATGCACAGACACGGCATTGAGTCTAAACAATAATTCTGGGCGAAGGAGCGTCTGCCAGCGAGGAAGCAGTGGACGATTGCAAAGACACCGTGCTTCCAGAGATGCTGAAGACGTAGGTAGCACAGAAAGAGTTTTGATAATCAATCGAAAGAGCAGAAGAGCAGAAGAAGAAATGACACGCGGGGAGGGCTCGAACCTGCGCCGCCATCGCCTAGCACAGCCGCAATGCCACGATATCGTAACTGCTATGCCATGGCCATCCAGCCAACCAAAAAAATGGCTTCGTGGAGCGCATTCCAACTGTACACGGTTGTCCCGGGGAAGGGAAGGGGAATGGGAAGAAGACAAAGAAGGAGAAAAGAGCAGCCGAAAGCAACGCTGTAAAGAGAAGACAGCGCCCAAATCCTTGCGGACCAGCGCGAGAGAAGAATGATATTGACGTAGGTAACACAGAAAGAATTTTGACAATCAATCGAAAGAGCAGAGGAAGAAATGACACGCGGGAAGGGCTCGAACCTGCGGCGCCATCGCCTAGCACAACCGGAATGCATTTCTAGCGGTGTCTTCTCTTTATAGCACAACGATGCTGAAGGAATACGAGCCGCGAAACATTTTCAACGTGGATGAAACTGGTTTGTTTTACCAGATGCTTTCGCACCGCACGCTCGCCTTCAAGAAGGACGTGTGCCAAGGTGGGAAGGCGTCACGGAAACCGCGGCTCACTGTTTGTTTGGAGCGAACATGGATGCCTCCGAAAAGCTGGAACCTGTCGTCATTGGGAAGTACAAAAAACCAAGACGTTTCCGGCGTGTGGAGAGCCTACCGTTAACCCATCGCAGCAACAACTGAGAAGGCATGGATGCGAGCCGGCATCTTCCAAGAGCGGCTTTTGCGTCCTGACTCCCAAATGCGTCGATAACAGCGTTCCATTCTGCCTTTTATGGACAACTGTAGAGCTCACGTTAAGGCTCGCGACTGTGTTCAAGATCTTTTGACCAATGTTGCCATCAAATTCTTTTCCGGTAATGGCACAGCGCACCTGCAACCAATGGACGCGGGTGTTATTCGGAGTTTTAAGTGCGCCTGCCCTAGTCGTCTGCTGCAGCGTGTGATCTCCAGGCCGGTGGACGCAAAACTAGACTTACCAGACGTGAACGTGAAGGGTGCAGTATTCATGCCCCATGCGTCCTGGGCTGCAGTTTCTTCGGCTGTTTCAGCATGTTCAGCAAACTGGTTCGGCTGCTTCAGCAAACTGGTTGTCAGATCCAGACTGAGGCGAGTGGAGTTACTGGTGAAGGTACTGCATACTACATCTTTTGTAGCTTGTAGAAATTGCCTTCGATGTCTTTACAGGAGAAAAATATTTAATTGCCTAAGCAGTTGTAGGCGTGTTTGCTGAAATTTAAAGCATGGAAAATACATAAAATTCAAATTTTATTCCTTTTTTTATCGGGTCAGCATGCGAATAATGCCCAACTCCCATTTGAATAAATACATTCCACCACCAGACAATAGATTTGTATTGTTGACTTCCTTAACCAGTCAATATCAAATTTCCATCCCTTCTTGCCAATCGATGTTAACAAACCACATGGTAACACAGAAGGGAGAGCAAAACATTATTCGATCCCTGTAGGATGCAGTTGGGACGTTCCTTCAGTTGCAGCCAAGCATGACACTAGACAGCTATCTGTCCACAGATGATGACCTTCAGACAGCAGACACTTTCACCCAAGACGAAGTTTTATCCTCTGTGAAAGTTAAATCCTATCAAGAGGAAGAGAACCGCACAGACGACAAAGGTAATGGTGAGGAAGCACGCCCCGGTGTGTCAGAAGCTTTATGAGGGTTATCAGTTCTGTGAGGCTGTTTGGAAATAACAAAGAATGTTCTAGGAGGCGTATTTTCTTCACTCTGTTAGGTAAATCATGCACATTATCTGTAAATTTCCAAATACTTGTAAGACAGCAATATTGTAATTTGTGGACGATTCGAAACATTGAGTTTATTCAAAGACCTGGCGTGAGTGAACACTTCACACATGTTCTCCCAAGTCAATTCTCACCTGACAATCTACCTCGAGCCCCAGGCACACTGGCGAACGTTGACTTTCGACGATTGCCAAAAGATTTTGTCCCTAAAAATACACAGAAAAAAGACAACATAAGACGAGCACTTCCATCCAGTCAAGGAGAAAGAGGTGAATATCAGAAATGAGTCACAAACAGGTGAGTAGAACTGCTCAGTTCACGACTAGCTTAACCCTATCCCCCCCCAAGCAAGAACCTACCAATAAAATCCAGAGGGGATAAGATTGAGCTTTTAGCATCTAGGGCTTTAGTTTATACATATTTCAGATAAGATTGGCATATTTTCAATTTTTTCTGGCCAAGATGTTGCCTAGGCAATTACCTTAAAAACACGAAATTTTAGAAAAAATGTTTTTCGACCGACTCAACTTGAAACAGTGTTATTGCTAGTTCTCCAACCAAAGTGACTTAGATTATCTCTATTTCTCCTTTTTGCTCACTTTGAACGTGTTTCTGACAATAATTAGTATCCCACACCATTTTCCACGAGTTAGTTTCAGTCTGGTCCAATTTTGGCTGAAATTTGCATTCTCGGTACCTCTCAGACTTTGCTCGGGTGCTTCGCAGGAACCCCTTATGATTTGACGTTCAAATTTGGTGGAAGTCTTCTACTAATCATGGTCTAAACCTGGGCCAAATTTGAGCTTTCTCTGGCCAGTGGATAAAATGTTCTGATGGGGGGGAGGGGGCACAAAGAGCCCCCCTGGGATTCCTAGAGCAAAAACGGCCTGGGAGGGATAGGGTTAATGGTCCTGCTGCCGAGGACAGTAGCGGTGAGAGTACCCGCATGCACCGGTATTGCTGTAAGCGAGAGTGGGGACCAAAAGCTTTAATTCATTGGACTTACCAATACAAGCAGCTGCAGGCTGCTACTACTACTGACAGTACATATCCCTTGGTGGGCCCGGCGCGGCCTCTACTACTGTCCTACCGCAACACCATGATGTCGAAAGGTTTATCACAGTAGTAGGAAGTTGGCCAGAGGAGCGAAGGCCTACGTCGCTACATAAATTTGTTGCCGGTCTTTGAACCTGGCCTCTTTGGAAGAATTTGTAGCTGTTTAGTGCTCGCATAGTGGCCACTTTTGCAAATAGTGCCGGTCGTGCTCGGAGTTTGCTTTAGTGCCTATTCTTAGTGCTGTCACTAAATCCACACCCCCTACACTGGACCGAAGAGGGCTGTAATACGTACACGCCATGCACGAAAGTCGACTTTTCATTTTGTCTTGCGACATATGTATATGACATCATGCTGAAAATTTACCTTTCATGTGTTCGACATTTTTTACGGTGCAGGCATTGCCCTTTTGTCAATTTATCCCCATACCCACTTTTACATTTCATTCAGAGGAACGTCGCTTTGACGAGCATACCTTTACTTTTTCTGCAATCCTGTTAAAAAAAAGTGAGTTTGAGTAGTTTTCTTTCTTAACCGTTTTAGCGTGCTTCCAGCAAGAAATAGTGCTGATACCGTACAAAACGAATCTATAGTGAGCAAGCATTGTCAGTTTCGGGCGCCATTTTGTGAGTGGGCGAGAAACCACCTATATCGCCTCAGCTACAAAGGAAACCTCAAGAAGTCACTTAGGAGCCGAACTACGCTACTAGTGGATTTTGCCGCTGAGTGCTAATCTATCCTTTACTGAGCCAATTATTTTTGTGAGGAAGAGAGAAAGATTTTTCGCAACCGTCCGTCTCCGGCGTGTTGTGGGGCTGCGGTGACCGCTTCCTTACAAGGCTGTATGAAAGACAAGACTTGGATTAGAGATAGAACTGGGAGTAACGTGGTGCCAATCCACGCGGGCGGCAAAGAAAGGGCTGTTAAATTACGCGAGCGGTGCGTAAATAGGCTAGCGACGCCTGGTGCCAATCTACGTGGGGTGTCAAAATGCGCGTTTACACCGGCCGCCGCAGTCGCAGCTCTGCCCCTGCCTCCGCTGCTCGATTCTGGTCGGCAGACGTAGACATATGCAGCTGTGCCAAGCGAAAGACGATAAAAAGTCTAGTCAACACGCACCAAAACATCCGTACGATTCCAATTCTCGATCTCAAAACTCCCCTTCTCAAGCCCAAGCATGGCGGCGCCCAGGCCTCCCTGGGTTCATGCTCCTCGGATACATTGGCACGCACACAAGCTTAAGGACTATCCATATTTCCGTGTACAGTCAGAATGCCCATAGCACTCCACGAAGCCAATTTTTTTAAATTGGCCGAGTGGCAGAGCAGTTACGATCGTGGCATTCCGGCTGTGCTAGGCGATGGCGCCGCAGGTTCGAGCCCTTTCCCGTCGTGTCTTTTCTTCTTCTCCGCTTTCGACATATTTCAAATGGACACGAGAGGTTCTGGGTACGAGGTTGGCGAGGAAATTAATGATAGTACCTTTGCAAAATTTCATCGTTTCGCCTGTTTGCAATTCTCTGTTGTTTTCCGTTGAAAATACCACCAACGGTTTTCAGTTGGAAAAAAGAATATGGTGTGTTTTATATGTTGTTTGGAGCAGAAACGTCGAAACTATGATCTAGAATGTACAGTGTTGGATGCGTTGCACGCGCGCTTCGCCCAACTGCGCTCTTTTATTTCCGGCAGCTTGTGGACCCTCTTGGCCGGATTTGGAACAGAAAAGGCAGCGCTCCTGGATAGCTTCCTTTGACCTCTTTTGGCTTCAACCGTGCCTAAGTTTTCCTAGTCACGGAGCTTGCTTCGTCAAGTCAGCCCTTTCACGGTCACGACCTTCGCGATCGCGCCGATCCCCTTGGTCGATGTCGTTGGCCAGTGGCTGCACATGCACAGGGTCCTTTTAGGTCTCCCGGCTGAAAAACTTTCCTGCCCTCATCGATGTCGAAGCCACACACGCTCTTTCTCTCTTTATTTTCTTATCTTCCTTTCTGATCGGATACCTCTCGACTAGGTTTTAGTGCATGGGAAATTCGCGAGTTATGGTTCTTCTTGATTCTTTAAGCTCGCCAAAGTGTGCCTTTTCTTTATCCGACGCTCGTATATTCCACCCCTCTAGAAGGATGAACGAAGAACGCCTTTGCTAACAGGAAACGTCAAAAGAGCTTGACCAAATCGGGGAGAATTCGAAGGCCTTATAACTTGTGAAAAATCAGGAAAATACATTGACGATCGTTGGTGTTCTACTTCGTCGAACACAGCGTGTTTTGTTCCTTGGCATTCTTTCCTTGGTATAGATACATATCCATGGATGCCGGCTTTGAACTGGCTGCATTGATCAAAACTGAAACACCATTACATTAACCACCGAAGAGTGAAAGGCGAGAAACTGAAGGTCTTGCTGGCTTTCTGGCCCGAGTTATTTTAATCTCTTTACGGCGATTTTGCTCCTTCTTCGGTCCTCTCTCGCTTCTTGCCTTTTCATTGAGGGCACCAGGATCATTGTCTCTGTTTGTCCTCCTCCGCGCTCGTAGGTTTTTCATCGTTGGTTGACCAAAAAAAAAAACAATTGTCTTTCCACCGGCCGCGAGAGTGAGCGGGGCATGGCTCAGACTCAGACGAATATATTTAAAGATGATTTCAGAAAAGGTATAGCTATACTTATCACGGCTATGGCATTGCTGGGAAGCAAAAAGGTGAAGGGAAACAAATAATATGGGAACGGAGTTAAAACCGTTCAAATCAGAAGGAACTTATTGAATGTTCAAAGAAGTGATAGAGAAGTTTTTGGAAATTTTGTTTCAAATCGAAAATGAGCTCTCAACTGTAATGGTGAAAGGTGAGCTCTCAACTGTAATGGTGAAAGGTGAGCTCTCAACTGTAATGGTGAAAGGTGAGCTCTCAACTGTAATGGAGTTAGTACATGTGCAGGTAACACTCCTGCACAGGTGATTGTGGTCCATGCATTCAAGACCTTCATGTCCTATTGCATTCAAAGGGCTTAAACAATGAAATTTGTGGTAGAGAACAATTGTAATACCGTCAATCTGTCCTATTGGATTGCCAACCAAGATACTGCGCCTCAAGAGAAGCTACTGATCTCACGCCTAATTGGTACCCTTTTCCCGTAAGGAATCATCATTCAACCTCAGCAAATGGCCCCATCCGGGGTTAGAGTCCACTGAGTGGCTTGCTTTTTCAGAAGACCTTGAGTACAAGGCCACCCTTTTTCTTATCTTTCGTGTTGCTACGTGTAAAGCTTAAAAGAAAGTCCTGGTAATGCATGTTTGGCTGTCTCTGTGCATCCTACTCCTTAGCATGCTATCATTGATAAATCTGGCAATCATGAGATGCGTGCTTTGAAGTTCATTGCTGTTAGGCTAAGTACTCACACTGGATAGCGTGAAGAAGACAGATCTACTTCATGTACTCTTTCTTAAGATGCTAAAGGCCATGAACATAAAAGTGATGTCCTCAGAACGTTTTTTTCTTTTGAATGATTTTCACATCACGACTTCCAGGATGACCTATTCAAATATGAAATGGTACTTTGGCCAGTGAACGCGGAAGTTCACACTGAACTTTGGTCCTGAGTGTATTGTGGGGGTTTTGTTTATTGCTATAAAGGAGTGAGGCTAACCTGATCTAGCCTGACCTTGTTGCTTCAATGCTGGCATTTCTGTATATGCGTGTGTCCATGAATGGGCGTCATTTCCCCTTGCTAGCGTGTGTATTAGCAGCTTAGACTGTACTCTCTTGATGCATTGCAGTACAGACACAACCTGGCACATTCTGCATGTAGGTGTACTGTAGGGGACTTGATTTTGATTGCACACTATCAATGTTGCAGGTGGTAAAACCTTTTGCAGCAACACAACAAGACCAAAGCAGCTGCAGAGTGTTCACATGTCTTGTAAGTTCACCTCTCTTTTCTACATGCTGTGCATGTTGTGTTTCTTTGATTTTCTTATGGCAGACTGGTATGCTCTTCCTGACAGAATTATTCTCTCCAGTACAGCTCATTGTCTTTCTACAGTTTTTACTTTTTGGTGCCAAATGAACCTGTCACTATACTTCGTGAATGATGTGTGTTCTCTACCCTTGTTTGG
>JAOWAR010156402.1:0-10828 GCA_028571005.1 Clathrina lutea
TTTCAATCTTCCTCTGGCGTAGCTGGGAAGAGCTCCGTGACTGCAATAAGCAATACGTGGCGATCTTCTACCAACTTTGCCCGAATTGTACGATTCACAGCCATTCTGAAGGCGCCAAAAGTCGATTTGCAATGAGAAAGACGCTTTACTTTCTTAGCTGCAGTGGCGTCCAAGTGCCTAGGTAGCTGCCCCTTCCAGGCGGGCCTGCACCTTCCATGAATCAGGTCAGCGTACCACCCGCGTTCGCCTTCTTTCTCAGATGTCAGTAATAGGCTGCCAAGCCTCTGCTTTCTACTTGTGTTCGTGATCGCCGAGCAGCTGCGAAGCTTGAACGTTCAGCAATGGCGGGATCGTCCCCAGTCAAGAAAACGTGCATCTACGGGCACGATCGAACGGCAGGTAGTTTATGCGTACATGTAGATCTATATTCTACGCGCGTGCATGTATCATTGACATTGTATACTGTATTCAATGTATGCTGCACCATGCTCGCCTGATGACGTCATGGCGATTGAGATCGGCCGGCCGGAGCCAGAGATTAATGCACCTGAGTAGGGTTATATTCCCCCAGCCCAATTTCACCGTATCCCTGCAACATGAATTATTAGGCTCATAGATTCGCTGTGGTGGTGGAGGTATCAATTCGGCATGTGAAGAAGTGCGCTAGTAGTACTTCATTCACTCCGCTGTTCTTGAAAGGATGCCTTTTTGCTCAATGAGGTGTTTAAAGTCTTTCACTCTCATTATGTTTGTCTTCTCTCTTTTCCCAGTTGTCGACTGTGGTGACCCAGGAAGCCCTATCAATGGCGCTAAGGTGAGTGAAGACTACACGTTCAACCAGTGGGTGCGTTTTTCCTGTGACCCTGGCTATGTCATGAGAGGCTCTATTGCGCGTCGCTGCCAAGCTGATAGCACCTGGTCTGGCAACCAGCCAACATGTACAGGTAAGAAATCCTCATTGCCTGTGTATGGAAGCATCAAGTGTGCCAGATATTATGTCTTGTGATCTCCTGCCATTAAACTGAAAATATATAACTCTTTCTCATCCTCCGCCTCTACAACCTGCTCCCCTTCTCTTCCCTCCTCGCAGTGGTCATGTGCCCACGACGGACTATCCCGGATTTTGGCACCGTGACCGTCACATCACAGGGATACGGTGGGGTAGCAACGTACAGCTGCAACCAAGGCTACGCTCTGGCTGGCTCAGTCCGCTCAACTTGCCAGGCAGATGGCAAGTGGTCAGGTTCAGCGGCAACATGCAACGGTACAAACTCCTCTGCAATTAAGACTTTACCATTCATCATATTGTAGCTTTGCTGTTGTCATGCCCTGCTCCTTGCTCGGCAGGGTAAAGCGATTTTGCCCCTTAAAAGTTTTGTTGAGTTGTATTCAGTTGTGTGAAGAACGGTTCCTGAAAACTGACAAGACTCGTCATGCTCCGACACAGGACAGTTTGCATGTCAATTTCTTTTCGTATCTGTAATTCTCTTCTTAACATTGGCAAGATGAAAAAAAATGAAACAAAAATGAAACAAAAATGAAACAAAACATGTTTCGATATTCTTGCCTGAGCAACTGCTTTTTCCTCTGAACAGTGGTGGACTGTGGTAATCCTGGTGTACCAGCCCATGGAAGCCGGCGGGGAGACACGTTCAGCTATGGTGCTGTGGTAACCTATGCTTGTGCTGACGGTTATCAACTGGTGGGTGATGCGGAGCGCCGATGCCAAGCGACTGGTCTCTGGAGCAATGTGGGACCAGTCTGTGTTCGTAAGTGAGATGCTTAAATAGTGCTGAAGGCAAATGTGTGCTTGCTTGCTTGCACCTACTCAGACAACCACACGCATAGACAACCACGCGCATAGACAACCACACGCATAGACAACCACCCACTCAGACAACCACACGCATAGACAACCACACGCATAGGCACATGTCTCTTTGCGCATTTGCTTCAACATTACTCTTGATGTTAACCGCTCTTCGAGTTGATTAGGTTTGAGAAAAAATAATTTCACTTTGTATTGGGGCATTTTCTGCTATTGTATGCCAGTTCTTGCTTGTGTCAGGCTGCCAGTACAGCAAAAGATCAAATGTGGTGCTTTCACAGAGATGGGTTTACGTAAATGCATGTGGGAGTGGTACGCAAGAATGGTTTGACTGCAGTCACACTAATAAAGGTTTCTGTTAAACACAATTGATTTGATCAAGAATCAGTGGTCGAATTTCATCTTTCTTTCCTGTTCTCTCTCTCATTACTCTTTTCTTCCCCTGCCCCTCCTTATGCTCTCTCTCTCTCTCTCTTCATTTCTCTGTCTCCTCATCATTCTCATCGTCAACGTCACTCTGCCCATCCTTTCTCCATTTCATTAGTCTTCTGGCCCTCTCTCTCTCTTCTGTCTCTTTCTCTGCCTCTTCTCTTTTCTTCTCATCTCGTCTCTTCTCTGTCTTTCTTTCTTGATTTCCCCGCAGCTCTGAACTGTGGTGACCCCGGCATCCCAGAGAATGGCACTCGTCTGATGGCGTCCAGCAGGTTTGGTTCCTTTGTTACCTACTCCTGCAACATTGGCTACAGGTTGGGCGGAGCTAGACAGCGACAATGTGCTGCCAACTCTGACAACTCTGGTGGAGCATGGACATTGTCTCTTCCACAATGTACCAGTAAGAGATTTTCACCCTGGGCAGTTTTTTTGTGCTTATCACTGATTACCTAAAATAGCAGCACCTGTCATGGAGGGAAGTGTTGTTGAGGATTGATAGCCAGTTTCTGATTCAACTTTTGTGATTGTGTTTACAATTGGTGGGTTGAAGTCCTGTTAGTTCCTATGACATTGATTGAATCCATAATAAACCATTTGTACGGTTTACTGTCTGTATTGATGCAGTGAACACAGCGCACGAGAAATAATAGCATTTTTCTGCCGTATAACTTAAGCCGCCTGCAAAGTAGAAGTTTATTCCAAAGACTAGAAGTTTAGAAGTTTGACAAAAAAATTTTGTTCTTTCAGCTTTGTTTGGTGTGCGTTTTCTTTCTTTCTTTTTTTTTTCATTTGCAGTCATCCAATGCCCTTCCTTACCGACAATAACTAATGGCGCTGTTCAGCAGGCCACTCCATCAAACTATGGTTCAAGCGCCCGCTACACCTGCAATGAAGGCTACACTTTGACCGGTTCCAGTGAACGCTATTGCCAGGCATCTGGTGCTTGGTCAGTTAGCGAACCAGCCTGCCAACGTACGCCATCTTTCATCCCCTTCTCCTACACCTGTCTCTTCCTATGCCCTCCCCTTTAATTTTATCACCTTCTTTTCAATTGTGCGTAACCTTTTAATCTTTGCCTACATCAAAGTTCTTCTATACTCAGTGAATGATTAAACCTATCTGTATTATCCAGCACACCGGAGCCGTACAATCGTGTGAACACATCCATCTTCAGTCTTGACTCTGCTGCTCTTGGTATCTGTCCTTAATCAGGCGATTACCCTAAGGGCTGTATGTGCTCTTTCCTTGTTCATGTTGGAAACTGTAGCTGTGGACTGCGGAAACCCTCCGCAGATTCAAAACGGCGTTGTTACCGTTCGCTCAACCACATTTGAAAGCCAGGCCGACTACCAGTGTGATTCAGGTTTCGCTCTGCAGGGCACTGCACAGCGAACATGCTCACTCAGCGGCCAGTGGTCAGGTTCTCAGCCCATTTGTGTCGGTGAGTTTGAATATCCATGCATTAACGGAAAGGAGAAGGAGGATGTTGCTTCTTTATCTTATTTTCTTGTTTTTTTTAGGGGGGGGGGGGGCTGAGAGATCATCGCCCTTTGCTTGGATTGTGTCTTCAAAGCTCTTAACAGTGTTTGTCCATTTTCTTGAATTGTTCCTTTTTTTTCTTTTCATTTCTAATTCCTTCGCTAATCTTTCTTCCCGCAGTCATCAGATGCGGCAACCCGGGCACACCGGCCAGCGGCACCCGTTTGGGTGACTCGTTCAATTTTAATGCCGTTGTCACATTCAGCTGCAACCCGAACTACCAGCTGGTCGGAACCAGCTCTCTGACATGCCAAGCAAATGGCGAATGGAGTGCTCCCCTTCCAACTTGCACACGTAAATGGAGTTCAAGATAAACCATAAAACGCAGAGCAGATTATTTTCTGGATAGGCTTTTCGGGGAAGGGAACAGTTGATTTAACTATTTTCTCCTTCTGTAGGCTGCTGGCTCACATGAGCCTAGTGCAGCGATTCACTAACCCTCAGTTCGGAAAATCAGCTAGTTTGTTGTGGTTATTTAGCTAGGGGTTGTGGCTTGCCTTGATAATCAACACGTGTGGCGATTGAAGCGTTTTTCAGGCCATTTCAGTAACTCTAGCTTTTCTGTGACTGGGCGTTGCCGCCATGTCAAAACCATCATTGCCCGGACCACTCTGGCCAGCTCACAATGGGGAAACAGAAAAAAACGAAAGCGATTGATCTGCCTAGCTGACCCCTCTCAATTTGTAAACTAGGGCTGACCCGGCTGCAGTCCAGTTGTATGACTCGTGGAAGCTAGTCATGCGGTCTGGCGGCCTATCTTGGTGGTCTTGTTGCAACCTACCTCATGTCTAGCTTGCCGCAGCATCCCTGCTTTACTCCCAGAGCTCTCCCACTTTTGTAAGAGCCTTCGTCTTCTGCGAAAGAAGAATTCTAGAAAAAACCTTAAGGCGTGGCTCTCAGCAGGACATTGCCATATTGCCGCATTGCAAAGAAAAGTGGCAGGAGTGATCAGAAGGGCTTGAAATCGAGCCACGCTTATGACACATCCAAAAGACCAGGTATTTCATCACCTCCCTTTGTATGCAGGGGGTGCTAGACTGAATCACTGTGTAGTGTGTACATTAGATTTGTTTTCATTATCAGGAAAGAAGGGTCAGGCAAACAGTAAGCATGAAGCACAATCTTCACGAGAGAAAACAAAAAGTCCAGAGCAGTAGTTGAAGGGATGATTTCACCAGTTTTACCACCTCTCTTCTTCTAGGAGAATATACTTTTAGTCGGAGCGAGTGAAGACTAGTCAAGGCTGACCCGTGTTGGCACCAGCTCATGGTTTTATGTGTTTTTTTGTTGTCATCAGTCTTGGATTGCCGTGATCCGGGTGTTATTCAGAATGGCCACCGTAAGCTTGGCATGACGATCGTCGGTGGAGAGGTTGAATTCAGCTGCAACACAGGCTACACGCTTCTTGGTGTCCGCACACGACGCTGTGTCATCGATGACACGACTGGAGATGCTGC
Organism: Clathrina lutea; assembly: GCA_028571005.1. Classification (NCBI taxonomy): domain Eukaryota; kingdom Metazoa; phylum Porifera; class Calcarea; order Clathrinida; family Clathrinidae; genus Clathrina; species Clathrina lutea. The sequence goes on from JAOWAR010156402.1 coordinate 5,257, forward strand.
ATGGTCTGACTCCAACCCAGTTTGCCAAGGTAAGACGCAGCTAACGACGGCTGTTTTGCCTGAACTTCACACATTCAAACTTTAGATTTCAACCTGGGGTTTACACCCCTGAAAAACAAAAGAAAAGTGGATGCCCAGGTGCTGTACCGTGATCCAGCGAAGTATGATTGTATCAAGTATGATGGTAACTTTGTTACAAAGGGGATGACTTGTTTTCACACTTTTCCCTGAAAATAGTGAATTGGGAATTTAGGAGGTCTGTAGATCTTTGTGTACATCCTTCAGGATATACTTCAGGTTCAATTCTTGATATGGTCACTTACCTGTATTAAATACCACCTCCAGCGGTGGACATTCAAAAACATATAACACCGCGACTCGTTGGCTGTCGTTTTGAGCTGGGCTGTGGGATTTTGCAGAAGAAGGCAACAAGTCTGTGACAATAGACCTTAGCCCGTGAAGTGTAACCACAAACGATGAACTAAAAACCACGAGAACAAAGACCGGTATGCGTCATGGGATTTGTGTTGTACCATCACCTTGGTTTTGCTCCAAACACAAGATAGGCGGGTAAGTCTGTTGGTAGCTACATGTAGGTATACCAGTACTTGTCTTTGTCAGCAGTTGCGTGCTCGAAGTCGATCTCGGAAAAAAAAGACGACCTTGCGTCAGCACTCCGATGGTTCTTTTGCGGATCTTGCTCCACTGTGGAGTACTCTCCGACATGTTCAAAGATTCTCTCTACGAGTTTGAGAGACAGATTTCAATGAAGCTTTTTGACGCGAGCCGAACATCGTTAATGCCGGAGCTTTGTCGGACGGTGACCATTGACGGGGTGCATAAATCGGTCTTCCAAGCGAGCCTTCAGGGCCCTTTAGGAGGAAAATCGCGCAGGATTACACTATAAGCGATCTTTTGCCCACTTTACGCGCAAGATGTGAGAAACAGCTGTAGACCAGAACGATCTTTTGGCCATGACCGTGATGACACCCGCAAAGAAGCACGCCGCCTCCCATTGCTCCACATACTTTACAATCTTACCCCGTTTTTGACAATCTTCCCCAGCTTTGACTTTCAACCATCACGGTGCGTAAACGCATAAGCTTTTCTGAGCTTTTTTTACACCATGGAAAGTTCTGACCATCACCTTTCGATTGGTGTAGTGTATTGATCAGTACGGCTGGTAGAAGAAAAATATAAGTGCTCAAAAGCGGGCGATCGAGCAAACGGTACTGTTCTCTTGGATTTTAGCAACAAACCACACATACTTGAGGGTGGTCAAAGAATCGCGGTGTAAGCTGGAGGACACAAATGTGTGTCCTACCGACAAGGTGTGCATCTGATTGAGAGAAGGTATTTATGGGTGCTTTTTCTTGAAAGTCACACTGGTAGAAAAGTGGCTTTTCTGTTGTCTAGGACACAACAGCACACAGTAAAACCAATGTAGTGGTGACTGGTCTTATCTGGACGCAGCAGTGGTGGCTTGTATTTTCCGCACGCATCGCACAGAGCAGTACAGAGCATTGCAAGAAGTATACGGAATGACATGGAGTACAGAGCCTTAGGTAACCACAAAGCCCGGGAGGGTTTCAGGGCAACAAGCTAATAATATTGAAGTGAACACACCAGAAAATTAAAGAAAAAAAAGTTCTCACCACTGCCCTTGGCCCAAGGGTGGTGACAGGAAAAACACCTCAGTGTGAGGAGAAGGACGGGGACAAAAATGAGACCCTGGCTTCTGTACAAAGCATTAAGGTAAACCGTTTGAGTAAGGGATAATCTAGCTCCGGTAGCAAGCACGATCTACAACAGCAACTCACAGAAATGAACAGTGAAAATCCCAGAGCTGATATCAGTGTGGTGGGGAGAGATTCAAAGCACGGAGAAAAAAAATGTGTGTGGTGGGGAGAGATTCAAAGCACAGAGAATAAAATGTGTGTGGTGGGGAGAGATTCAAAGCACGGAGAAAAAAACCGTGTGTGGTGGGGAGAGATTCAAAGCACGGAGAAAAAAATGTGTGTGGTGGGGAGGGATTCAAAGCACGGAAAAAACATGTGTGGTGGGGAGAGATTCAAAGCGCGGAGAAAAAAAACGTGGTTGGTCAAAGAGAACACCAAACCATGATGAAACCCCAGGAAAGCGCGCCAGCGCATTTCATGCATACCCAGGTTGCTATTGCAACCGTGTAAAGGAGACCGGTAGTCCTTCTGCTCACTCCAGAAAACTTGCCTCTCTGTCTCTTTCGCAAGGTCAGCTGACAAAAAAGAGTAAATTTATTGTAGTTTGTGAGTGCAGAGCTGCATGATATACATACACCAATCCCTGGTATTCCCTGCGTGAAAGCAACGGCTGCCACCCATTTGAGCAAGCTGGATGCGAACCTTGAAAAGAATATAATAGGTGGCAATACTTGCTTGGTCCCAACTGCACGCCTATAACATTGCAAGCGACATCTCCTTATCTCATCCAGCGCAAGAGTTTGTTCAAACATTTGTCAAAGAGGGCTCGCGGGGCTCTCTTGTAAAAATGTAAATTAAGTAGAGCCAGGCATGTTACGTGAAGCCACTCGCTGCACTGAGCTTTATTTTGCCCACGGAAACATACCTGCACTAACATCGACATGTATATGAATGCAGAAACCCACCTGTAATAATTGCAGAGGAAAGTATGCGATTGCAAAACAGACTGAAACCAAAAAAGGAGGTGACACATCAGACACATTCAGACAACTTTGTTGCAACCCAGCTGTTGAACTAGACAAAAACTGCTTTGCTGCGCCTACAAAACATACCCTCTCTCTTGGTTGTGCCGTGCTGTTTAGCCTAAACTCTTTTTCTTCTTTTCTCCTCTTTTATGGCTTGGGAGTTATAGGAGGTAACGGTCCCTACCATATGTTGAGGGTATTCTCTCTCATTTTTGCGTGTGTTTCTTCAATGGCCTGTATCTTGCCTTAAGTAATTTTGTTTGTACACACATCTTTCTCTCCCCCTTCCTTGCCTCTTTTCAGTCGTTGACTGCAGGAATCCAGGACGTCCAAACAATGGCTTTGCTAATGGACGGGTTTACACTTATGGTAATCAGGTCACCTTTGGCTGCTCACCTGGCTACACCCTTTCTGGATCTCAGACCCGCCGCTGCCAGGCTGATGGGACCTGGAGTGGCTCCGCAGCCATCTGCATAAGTTAGTTTCCATGACAGAGTTTAATAAATACTTGAAATGCATTTCCAGCAATTTGATTCACATTTTCAAATGCACTTCTCTGAATGGGGAAGGGAGCAGATGCAGGCTGTTATTTCAGCGACTAGGCTTTTTATTATTTTTATTATCTTTCGGTGAATGCTTAGTAATGGCCTTCACTGTTCCTAGTATGAAACTTGCAGAGGAAGTTCACCTTGGGACAACTTTCCCCAACTTCTAGGCTGGCATTCATAGGCTGGCATTCATATATTCATTTTGCCATAAAATGGCCAAAACCCACTTCTCTTTTCGCTCCTCTCCGCTTTCTACTCCTTTTCTTGGTGAAGTGACTAACTTCGAATCAGGGTTGACATAGCCTCCGATAAGGAGACCTCGACAGCACGCCAAGTCCCTCTCCGGATGTCATCAATATTTTTTTCTTGTAGATTGAAGTCCTAAAGCAGGAAAGAAGTTGGAAATGGTTTTCCTAGGACTCAGACTTCCAAAGTGTTTCCCAGTCGCTGCAACCTTGGCTCTCATTTCTGAAACTGTTCGACGTGGTTTGATCATGAGAAAAATAATACGGAAAGTCTGATCTTTTCAATCGTTTTGGCATGGTGTTCCCTTTCCCACTGAATTTTGTTGACTGGGAGTCTTAACGCCACTCGTTATTTTTCTTTCCTTTCAGTTGTGGACTGCTTGGCTCCTGTACGGCTAGGCAATGGCACAAACACGTACACCACCACGACATTTGGCAGCACTGTGACCTACCAGTGCAACAATGGCTACGAGCTCAATGGAGCTGCCTCTCTTCGCTGTGGAGCCAGCAGTTTGTGGAGTGCTGCTGCTCCAGTCTGCATCTGTAAGTGGGAGCAATGAAAGCTCCAGATTTCAGAGTTTAGGTTACTTGTGGTTTCTATGTTCAGGGTATTTCTGAGATAAGGGTATTTGCGGTTAGAGTTCAGGGTATTTTTGGTTAGAGTTCAGGGTATTTGTGGTTAGAGTTCAGGATATTTCTGGTTTCTGTCCAGCGATTGTGTCTATCAGAGAAGAAATGGACACGCCATTATTCTCCTGTGGTCAAAGGAAGAGGGATGTTGGATTTTGGAAAATGTGGATCGAAGAATTGGGAGATAAAAACAGCTTAGCAAAGTAGATCGAGGCATGAAGGGAGACGGAGGGATGGGGATAGACAAAGGGAAGAGAGACAAAGAGTGGGGGACCAAGAGAGGCAGAGACAGACATATGCAGAAAGAGTGGGTGGGAGGTAGAGAGTGGGAGAGAGAGAGAGAGTGAGACAGAGTGAGGGTGGGAGGGAGACAAATGGACATAGAGTGGAGCCGGGAAAGGAAGAGAGAGAAAGAGAGAAATAGGTCTGCTCGAGGGTTTCCAGAACGAAGAAGCGACGGCGATTCAGCCTGGGTGGTGTGAAGTACTGACCGGCGGGCTAGAAAAATATTTGGAGCACGCGTGATGAAAGGCCACGCGTTAGCGGCGAGAGTACGGCTGAAGAAAATGGCAAACGGGCCGGGAAGGAGAGGGAGAGGGCAAGAGGGACAGAGAGAAAGAGAGAGTGAGAGAAAGAGAGACAGAAAGAGAGACTGAGAGTGATAAAGAGTGACAGAGAGGGGGTAGCAACAAAACTTACTGCAGAATGCTGGCACTACGAAGCACAAAGAAGCATGATCCATTACCCCGTCTAATTGTGCGCCGTCCTTCTGGATTGTGCATCATTGATGACAGACGTTGCAGCAGTTCATTCGACACAGCTGTGCAAGAAAACCTGCGGACACCTACGAAGGGGCTGTTATCACCGATCGTCACTTTGCAAAAACAAAATGACGGACTGACCGGCGCACAACAGAACAAACAGACAGCACCGTCCCCTGCTCATCTCTGCCCGCTTGAACATGTACAAACGTAAAAGATGAGCAGAAACCAGCGGCAATCTTTTAAACAGCATCCTTGATTTCGTCAGAAACTAACCATGGCGTATGAAGAGTTGAAAGACCTGCCCGATTTTCTCGCCTACAGAAACAATCACAAGACCGTAACACCTTGCCGGCCGACATCGCCACGGCTCAAATCCAGCATTTACACGCAGTGCTTTGAGCTTCCCGCCCGGCAAGGTCTGCAAAGTATGCAATCACCATCTATATCGCTTTAAACAGTCAGTTGTGTCGCTTAAAGCAGTAGAAATAAAATCGACCGCAGTGCGGTTTCTGCTGCGAGACCAGTTGCAGTTTTGTCACATGCCGGTACTTTCATGCCACCTTTTCGCTTGACACCACCGTTCGTTCCGCCAGGTAGTGATTCAGAGGAGAGAAAAAAATATAAAGCGAGTCAACCCGAGTTTCGACTGGCACCCACCGCCCCCGATGTATGTGTAGGGGT
>JAOWAR010156413.1:0-10827 GCA_028571005.1 Clathrina lutea
CTTTTCTTCGTGTGTCGTGCTCGCCGTTCGTCTAGCACCTTTCTTTTTCATTATGACACACACACACACACACACACGTCAATACAGCGGTGTGAAACTACCTACAATCCCAACAGGCCTGACAGTGGCAATAAATGTTCGGATTTGAGGTCTGACCTTTTCTAGAATGATCGATACAGAATGGAAGAAGATGCCATATTCCATACACATGAAGTAAGCGTCGCCGGTGCTAGTACTTTTTGGGCTTTGTGGCAGCATTGTGGGTGCCTGTTTTCCGGATTTTTTCGATTAAGAGTAGACCTGTACTTCATGAGTCCACAATACATTGTTAAATAGCCTGGGATGTTTGCCAGTTTTGCAGCCAGCCTGGCCCAAAACTGATGATTTTCAAGATTTGACCAAGCTGTGTGAGTCCTTAGGGCAAAAGGCGAAGCGCACAAAGAGCAGGAAGCATAGCCGGAAGGAACGGTTTGACCGACGAGAAATCCACAAAGAAGTAATCATGTCAGGTGTGCTATCGCAGATCTTCTTGAAATGGCTTGTCTCTTCTGTCGTTGCCAGTATAATAAAGCGAGAAAGAAGCTTGCGATTTTTGTCATACATAGACATCAGGGGAGAAAAGACGGGGCGCAGAGAGTCCATGTGACATTGCATTGCAGGCTATGAGCACTGTTTGTCTCACTCCTACCAAGTAGCTCAGCAAGATGATCTGCCATCTCGCAACACGCACGGTACTTCCTGACTCGTTTTTGCTTGCTTGATTCCTTTTGCAACAATTCCATACATTTAGCGCTGCCCTTGTGCAGCTAGCTCGTAGCAAAATCTTTTATCCTGTATCCCACATAGTTATTCAAGATACTGCAAAGAGACACAATGACTGGCTCCGCTAAGTAGGCCGAAAATGCTGAAGAAGTTCATGTAAGGCCACAACTTGTCCAGACTCTTGGATCGGATGAGCAAACAGGTGATCTTGAAACCAATGTGAAGGACATTTTGGGCTTCCGTAGAAGGAAGTTGGAGGTTACTGAAAGTCCTTATGGCTATCAGCAGAAAAACAATAACTACGAAAAGAAGAACCTCGGAAGTTAAGCTTAGAAATGTGACCAAAGCAGTGTCAGTTGTTGAACTCTTGCCATTTTAAAAGGAGGTTTTATCCTGATCGAAATAATTAGGGGGAAAAAGACAAGCCAATAGTGTTTGCCCCCTAGAACACACATGCACACACGCACATGCATGTACGCACGCACAACACACTGACTGACCCTCCTTCTAAAGAGCACAATCACTCGGACATCCACTAAATGCTTGCCCTGGAATCGTAAGTATATTTCTGAAGTTGTCTGTCTGTCTGTCCGCTATACTTTCTGAACGCCTGCACCGATTGGCACCATACATTCCACGTCTCCCGAGCGTCTTCCGAGAAAAGTTTTAGAGAAAGAACAAATTTTCGCCGAGCTCTTCTTCTTGTGGAACGAAGACACCACCACCTCGCCGTATACAAAGGTACGGGCACCCCGCCGTATACAAAGGTACTACAGCCAGCTAACTTTGTCGCAGTCCCAGTCACAACAGCCATTCACCTGGAGATAGCACATGCACGGGGAATGCCATTTTTGGACCGGGCATCGCGCGGCTGGCGGCGCTGCCCCACCTACGGACTAAGATCAGTAGAAGTGCACCTCTTGGGTCGCGGTTTCGCGCTGGACTCCGGTCTGCTCACTTCGTGCAATTTCGTGCAAAGCATGACCCGTCCGCGATCCGCAGGACGGATAGGAATTCCTTGCATGCAAATCTGTCCGAAGGACGGGTACTCCGCTAGTATTTTATACACTGGAAGAATGCGATGAAAAATTCATCCGGGTCAATGTGGACTTTGAAGTATCTCATCCACTAGGCTGGCTGTGGGCAACCGTGCATGGGCCTTGGCAGATGGTTAACACCATCTGAGTTTCTTCTCCTCTTCCACTTATAGTAAAGAGGATTATGTAAAAACTGATCACAAAAGAAACAGACCATACAAAATCCATCCGGTCACGATGTAGAAGTAGGACCTACCTGTTTGACACTTGCCTCCACTGAAGCCTCTTTGACAAGCACAAGCGTAGTCGCCTTGGCGGTTGAGGCAAGTGGCATTATTTTGGCATGGACTGTTGGCACACTCGTTGATATCTGATCCAGGAGAAAAGAATGACTAGCCATTTTCAATCAAGCTTCCAGAGCACAGGGAAGGGTGGCAAAACTTTCCAGATTTCTTTCAACATCAGCAGTAATTCAATGACACGCCACACATCCACCGACAAACTTTCCTAATGAAAAAAGCCCTCTTGATTTTTAACCTTGCATCCGCTTGAATTGGAGAAAAAATCTTTCCTTTTCGGTGTTTTATCGAACCAAGAAAAAAATCGAGCAGCCGGGTGTAGGTTCATTTCCACATCGACCTACTGTTATCTGAGAACACATTCTAGCTTTCAGAGAAAACCAGGACAATTTCCCTTGCCCCAAGACACCAAGCGTAAGGCAAATTTGCGCAGGATACTAAAGATGTCCAAGTCCCACGGTTCGACGGTGCTCGAGGCCGGTAGCTTGGCGGAAAAAACTCCTGAGCCCTAAAAAATTGCCAAAAATGTTCGAGCTTTGTAACGTCCACAGGGCATTCGGCTTTCTGAGCAAAGAGCACGGCGCTAACTCGCGGATTGAAACAGGATAAAATTGTGCGGAGCTTGTCTGAGCTTGCTTTACAATTGTGTGTAACTCCTGACTCTGACACTTCTCTAGCAAGGGAGCCACGTGTACTTGGATAGCTTCCTCGCCTTGGTTTCGCGAGATTCCTCCGAGTCACCTCCTCGTCACTCTTCTCCTTTTTGGGTTGGCGGCGGGGAGGGCTCTGTCTCCCGCCCAGTGGTGATGTGTTCTTTGTTCGTTGCTTCCTTGTCGTCTGTTCGTCTTGGGTCGCCCTGCGCTTCGTGTTGTCGGGGGAGGATGGGGCTGGCGAGCGGGTTTGGTGCTGTCTGTTGGGCAATGGCGACGTTTTTTTCGCCCTTGGCTGTACCCAGGCTTGGCTCTCTAGCACTGGAGAATCTCGGCGGTGTTGGCCCAGGTGGTTGGCGCGTCGTGTTTAGCGGTGGACGGAAGCTTGCGGCAGCGGCCGTGCATGGGAGTGCGATGGTGGAATGACAACGGGAACAGTTTGTGGGCACCTTTCTCTACCTCTGGTAGGGCCGGCCTCGGCTGTTTTCCTCTTCCTCTCTGCCTCCCTCTTTCCTGCGCTTTCACTTGCTTCAGTCTTCCTCTTTCTGTCCTCTCTGTTGTTTCACGGTGCTGTCTTCTCTGTTGGAGTGGGTGTGTGGAGGTGGTGGGAGCTTTTTGGGGGGTGGTGTATGTTGAAGTTGTTGGGAGTGAGTCTGTGGGCACATCTTCTTCCCTTTGTAAGGCCGGCCTCGGCATTTTTCCTCATCTTTCTCTTCCCTCCGTCTCTTGCTTGTCTCTTTCTTCTCCTTTGATTTAGATGGTGCTCGTTTGTATTTTGTCTTTTTTCATTTTATTTTTGTCCTTGCGTACAATCTTTGGCCACTTTTCACTTCTGGCTTCGCTTTCCAGTCGCTCGACACGGACAAGTCTCATTCTCATGCGTAACGACGCATTGTATACATGGCCTAGCAAGACCTAGGTCAGTCCGTCCCACTTTCGTGCGGAGCTGGAATAGGCTTTGTGAGATCTAGAAGAAAGAATTTTGCTATCCTTGTCCGGCCCGAACGATGCGCGTGCTGGCAAGCGTTGCGACTTCCAGCGGAATTTCGAACGCCAGCAGCAAGCTACCCATACGTTTTCAGTGCAGGCATTCTCTGTTTTTCTTCACTTGCCTTCAGGCTTGGTAATAGATGGATACACTGTTGTGACGAGAAAGCGACCTTTGGCTTAGGAAACCGCAGCTTCTGTGGACACCCGCGAAAGAGGATCAAAATGATTATTAAGGCGCAAAGAGTAATCATTGGAATTGCTACAATGAGGGCCAATCTCTGCAGACTGATGTCATTGTCACCCTTGGAGGTAGCGTCACCATGTGTTGTTTGGGGCTCTTCCAGATGGGATGTTGTTGTCCAGCTGGTAGACCCGCGGGGTGCTAAGAGTGGACAAAACGAACAGCCTGACATGAGTTGCGGGATACATATTACACCGCGCCAAAGAGCTCAGTTTTCAGTTGGTGCATGCCAGTAAGAGAGTCTTCAACTTTCCTACTGAATATTGGGAAATAGCCTCCTTTTAAATTATATGTTCTTCAATACCTGGCTTTCAACTTTAACACTTATTGACTTCAAACATTTTTCTTCTTGCATTAGCATAGACCGGATTCGGACCAATCTGTGCCGGTCGGGAATGAAGAGAGAGATAGAAAAGAGTTTGAGTGTTCAATTTGTTCAGTTTCACTTAAACATTGAGCTGCTGATGAAAAGGAAGCTTCTCATATCCTGATCAGTTTAATGGACAAGACAATTGACATCAGTTTTTGGCAGCGATGGAAGCAATAGCAGCAGGATTTAGACTACAGATGAATAATTACGGGAAGCCATGTTCTGGCGACTCTATAGATGGAGAATGTAAGCAATTTCTCTGCCATTCCCAGTAAGCAGCTATGACCCTACACTAGGTCATAGGGTTACCAATCCCCCCACTAGGTCAATGGGTTACGAATCCCCGTGCTAGGTCATTGAGACGAATCCCCATACTAAGTTGTTGCCTTACAATTCCCCATACTAGGTCACTGGGTTACGAAGCACCAGAGCCGGCAACACCTTTACACCTGCCAAGTCAAGAGAAAGGTTGCTGCCATGCACTAAAGATGTTCATGAGAGATTATCGCAGCATTCATTAAGAAACATCCAACTCTTCTTTAAAACTCCTTTTTCATTCGATACACGTTTCCCGGTGTCAAGCTATGATCTGCTATGTACAATCCATGTTATGGCCTCAGTGCAACTTTTGTCGAGCCACAATTTAAAGCCAGGATCACATGAAAATGACTATAGTTTTCCTTGCTCACCAAAGGGTACCGCTTTCTGGAAGGGTGCTGAAGATAATACATCCTGCTGTACAGGGATAATTCATCTGTCCTTAGACAAACCGGTCCCAACTTCTGGGCCACTTCAGGATTTAAATATGTGAGAAAATCACTAAGAACTTCTTAAGAGGAACTTGAGGAACTGATCAGGTTTTCTTACTGGATACCATGTCAAACCTCATTAGCAATAATTGAATTTCCCGAGAAAAGGAGAAAGAAAGTGGAGAGGAGAAAAAGAGAAACGATTTTTTGCCGATAAAGGCAAAAATGGGCACATAGACTCTGCCCAGAAGTTGGGAAAGTTGGCTAAAGGGAGATAACAGCAGAAAACGCCAAGAAAATCACCGCGTTCCCTCCACAGAAGATGGCTATTTAAATCTTCCTGCATCAAACAAAATGCTTGTCATCCATCAGCCATGGACGCTCAGGCACATGACTATCACGGGCATCACTTTGTCTTGAAAAAGAGGAGTCAAAATGTGAAGTGTTGCAGGGATTTGTGATCTGGTGACCTGTTACAGGGTTATAACCATGGTAACCACTTAAGAGAATGATTTGGTCATGGGGCCTGACATTAATGCAGTAACGAAACGAGCCACGTTCTTTATGTGCCAGCTTCAACTTGTTATCAAGCAATGTTTCAACTTGTTATCAAGCAATGTTTCAACTTGTTGTCAAGCAATGTTGCAACTTGTTATCAAGCAATGTTTCAACTTGTTATCAAGCATTGTTTCAGCTGGGTTGCCCTTGCCTTGATGAAGCAAACCTGCCGAAACGTCATGCTTGACAAGCTGTGACGTTGAAGTTGGAGATAAAAGAGATTGTCTTACTATGCATGATTGCCACTGAGAAGAAGATCTAAAGACATGTACTTGTACTTCGAGGAAGCAAGCTGAACTTGATGACGACAATCTTCACAAGATTTAGTTGATTGACCAATGATGAAAATTTTAGTCATAATTGTAAAAGTGGGTGTACATACTAGTTAATGTAAGTACTAGTTAATGTAGGTAATGGATGGGGAAAAAATGCCTGAAGGGAGTAGAATCAGAGGCACTTGAATTGAGTCTGGGGTGGGCTGATAGTTTTTTACCTGAAGTAGGTGCCTTCTCTGGTGAAGTCCAGGTGACGGATGCGCTCCCTCCAGGACCATCTGAGCCATCTGTTGTGTACATTGCTGGAGAGGAATCGGTCACAGCGGGAGGCGTGGAAGGCAAGTCTTCACATTGTCTATCTGATCTAAGGGTGCACTCTTTGGTTGACTGCTGGTTGGCTGTGCACACCTTGCACCAAAAGCAGATACCACTGAACAGAAACCTTTCGGCGCCACACTCGTCACACTGAGCATCGGCGAATGGTGTGCAAGGTCGCAGATACTGAAGCATTGAAAGAAAGTGAAACATTGGACTAGAGTGAAACATTGGACTAAAGTGAAACATTGGACTAAAGTGAAACATTGGACTAAAGTGAAACATTGGACTATGACTCAAGGGACGTTTTGTTTTTTATGAACGCATCAGCCCGAGATGTTGCGTTTAAGTGACGACTTGGGCAACTTGACAACAACAACAACAACAATAACAAAGGAAAAAATAACAGCTGCCTCCGTGGCGCAGAGGTTATGTGCTCGCTTTCCGTCGACGCGGTGGCGAATGGCTGTGAGGCTGTGGGTTCGATTCCCATCCGCGGTTGCTGGCGATCCGTGCAGAGGCCCTTGATTAGCCTATGGCTATTGGCTAATGCACGTTAAACATATTGGTTAACCATTTTAAGATTGGTATCTTCCCCTAAATTTGTCCCCACCACCCACCCATCCTCACGAGTTTATCGAAGCGTTTCTCCTTGTCATATTAGCCAGGTATCAGAAAAAATCAACCTAACCGTTTACCCAGAAAAGTCGTGCTGGTAGGGAGTTGATACAATTACTAGGAAAATCGGGAAAATCGCGCTTCAGTTTACCAATCTAACGTTTTCTTCCTGCATGGGTCACACTGAGTGGAGCGTGGCTTGAATACCCTATCTCCTTTTCAGGCTCACCAGTTCAGGGTCAAATTCTGAAGTTACTTGGGTGGTGCAGTCGATGGCCTGGCAAATCTGGCAATTTTCTCGGCCAGTGGTGTTGGAAAAATAACCTTTTGGGCAGGGCTCGCACACTCTGTCGTGCAGAGGCGTGCACGGGCTCGAGGGCTGCTGTCCGGGAGGACAGAGAGTGCACGGGACGCACGCTGAACCATTCTTGGCGAGGGTTTCTTCTGTCGCCAGACAAGAAATCGATGGTGCCTGCAATGCCACAGCAGAGAGAGAGAGAGAGAGAGAGAGAGAGAGAGAGAGAGAGAGAGAGAGAGAGAGAGAAAGAGAGGTGTGAGAGAGATAGAGATGGACAGACTGGACTGACAGATGGCAATCACAGCCAATGTCTAGATTTATACGAGAAACAAGATACAAAGGTAGTGAGCCACTGAAGACTGTACAAAACTTCAACACATACACGCGGATTCATCGGAGGAGGCTGAAGCCGCAAATATTCTGTTGGCCCTTCCTATCCCTGCTGCCGTCACGCAAAGATCTACATGTATATCAAATAAGCGAAGGGCGCTTTCGTAAAGCCGCGCGGCGCTACGCCGGCGTTTTCTTTGCCAAGGCAAGCCTGGTCGATGTTTGTGAACGTTCACGAACATTTTGTCTCCGCGCTCCAGCTGCACATCGATCTTCATTTTGTTTTGAAATCGACTCGACTCGAAATGGAAAGGCTCGGTTTGGTGTCAGGATCTCGGCATTGGTCGTGTGGCTCTCATCACGATTTCACGAAGCGTCGTTGGCGACTCGCGATCGATGAGACCCTTAAGTGGTGAACAGAACCACATCGCTAAATCGCTACGTCCCTGAATGTCAGACAGGTTGCGCTTTCCATGGAAGAAACGATAGCCCGAAATATTCTCGTCCCTGCTCGATGTTGATAATAGCATATATGTACGTATACCTGATTGGCTGCCCTGGCAGCCGTTCCGGCGAGAGTGAGGAGCCAGACAAACAAAGCCGTAGCCATGACGTGTGATCTCGAAGATCGTGCGATCCAACGTTAAGTAGATCTTCCCCGCTGTGACAGTGAAGAGGATTCGCAATAAAGGTCTTCAAGAAATAGAAGTGACAACCCTTGTCATTGGAACACTTGTATTTGACTGAATGGGATGAGGCCGCAGGGTCATTGATGGCTGTTTGCTTCGTCATGAATGATCACCGACAAGGAAGACGCCCTGTGGGGAAATTTCTTTGTTAATTCTCGTTACCTGAATTGACACACCGCTCAACCCATTACTGCATTGCAGCAAGACAGGAAAAATCCCGTGCGGACATACTCACATGCTCTCTCTCCCTTAACATCTCACGGGAAAACCACCTCACTCCCAACAAGTGGCTCTCCTGACCGCGATGGCTTTCATGCAGAGGCTGCGGGTTGCATACGTTTTTTTCCGGGTTTCCCCTTCCCATGGCCGCGCAATACGTGCAGCTTCATGCTAGCTGCGCGCCAGACCTGTAAGGGTGAGTTTATAGTATTCTACAGATCGATTGTCCCAAGCGCGTGGACCTGATTCAGCTTCTGGCGTGCGAGCAGGATCTGGGTTCGAGGTTTTGCACTGTGGTGTAACTGGGTTGGATTATGGCTCTTGAGAATAACTCCTTAGTCACTGCGATACATTGTACCGACGAAGGCAGAGTAAACATCAGCAATTCCACGTGCATGGCCCCAAGGAAATGCTCCGAGTATTGAGTCTGAGTGACAATGAGTGAAGGTTCTTTGGGAGCGAAAGCCGTAAACCGTTGCTTGGCCTTTGGAGGGGAGAACTCACCCTACCCAAAAACTATTTCCGAATGGGTCACTTCAGAGCTCAAAACTATTCTAGTCACAAAATCAAGAGTAATCTTGCACGCTTATATTCTGTGGATCTCCCTAAATGAGCATCCATGAATGTTCTGCTTGCAATCTCACCACGCTTTGGGGCCCAGGTATAACATTTCATTTTATGTCACATCTTTGAGTGAAAATGCAATGGACGCGGAAATATTATGAAGGAGAAAAGTAAACTTTTGATAACTTTTGATTTTGAATTTTTCGGTAAAATTTAAGATCTAGAATGGTTTTGGCAAAGGGACGCTGCCCGTGGAAAACGAAAGAGCCCGTACACCGAGCTCCAGCATATGGCCCTTCGAACTCGGCTTTCGAATTCCACGGGCAGCGTCCCTTTGCCAAAACCATTCTAGATCTTAAATTTTACCGAAAAATTCAGAAGCGATTTGGATTGCCCTTGACGACTTCGACATCATAATGCTTGTTTGCTAAAGACTCGACGGGAGCGAGGGAGAGTTGTGCTTTTCAGGGCTTTAAAAATGTGCTCAGTTGTTCCTCCGGAGAGTTCGCGCCTGTGCAAGAGGACCCCTTCCACTGCCACTGCCAGTGATGACCCCGAGGTGCCACCCACCCTGCCTATTAGCACTTCTAGAGAGGCGCTCGTCCTGACGAACACGGCGAGTCTCACTTGGAATAGCAAAATGACCCTGAACTCCCTGTATAGTCAACGAGAACAAGTACAAGAAGAAGACACTAACTTCGCTGTGGAGCCCGCATACTCAAGACCACTCTTCAGTAGATATGCCTCGTCTTCACTTCTCTCCGGGGAAAGTAATCAGACCAAGCGAACGGTCGTGATTCTGCTGGTTTTCCTGCTCACCACAGCTTCAATCCTGGCCCTCGTGGCAATCATCCTGACGGCCTCCAAGAGCTCATCGACGTCGACGTCAGCCAAAAACAGCGAAGCAAGCGCTTACGTCGGGGAATTTGAAGGTGAGAGACTGAGAGGACACAAATGGCTTCTATGTCCATGACATTTGCACACACAAACAAACACGCACTCCTTTTCTCTCGCCTCTCTTTGCTTACTCTGTACAGCCCTGGGACCCGTTGTCAACACTTAGTGTCCTATCCTGTCTTGAGATAGGTCCCGAAACAGATGGGGTAGAAAATATTTAGGTGTCTTGTAGGGTTTTTTATCTCTTGTATCGCGATGACAGCGCCTCAACTGATGAAACGAGCCTTCCTGCTGGAATTGGAACTTTTTATTTTGCTCACTGACAACGGAGTCGCATTTCACCTTTTTCTCTGGTCCAACTGTGTTTTACATCAATTGTTCAGACACACACTCACACACACACACACACAAAAAAAAGACCTGAAGTAGATGATGACCTCCAATGACCGATTATCCCTTCACTGGTGTCTTTTTGCGGTTTTACTTCCTTTTGTTTTCATTAGCATTTATTTCTATAGTGCCAATTTCATCTTTCTCGTATCTTTACTTCTGCTTCCTTTGATATTTTAAGTTATATTTATTTAATTTATTCATTGGAGTACTTTTTGTTTATACGTTTTTAAATACCTTTCATCATTATTTATTTATTTGATTGTTTGTTTATTAATCATATTACCTTTTAAAATTTTTTTGTTACTTTTACATATTTACTTATTTATTTTCCTCCTTTTTTTCTTCCATAAGAACTTCTTATTAAATCCGAAGTATGTGGTTCTATTGCAATATGTATGTCAGATGATCCAGAATTCCATGTAGTAGACAAATAAATAAAATAAAAATATTATGTAGATGGCAATGGTATGTTACAGCATTTTAACAAAATTTTCAATATGTACATGATAGAAGCGGCCTGCGGTGCAACGCATTCACGAAGCATCATCGACAAAATGACAGTCATTGCTTCCC
>JAOWAR010156424.1:5124-17866 GCA_028571005.1 Clathrina lutea
TGAGGTACTCGAGAATGGGTAGGTGAGTGACTGAGGTACTCGTGATTGGGTAGGTCGGTGACTGCGGTACTCAGGAACGGGTCGGTGGGTGACTGAGGTCCTAAAGAACGGCTGGGTGGGTGTCTGAGGTACTCACGAATGGGCGGGTGGGTGTCTAAGGTACTCGAGAGTGGGTAGGTGGGTGGCTGAGGTACTCGACAATGGGTAAGTGGGTGACTGAGGCACTTGTGAATGGTTAAGTGGGTGACTGAGGTACTCAAGCAAGGGTAGGTTGGTGACTGAGGTACTCAAGAATGGGTAGGTCGGTGACTGAGGTACTGGAGAATGGGTGGATGGGTGTCGGAGGTAATCAGAGAATAGGTGGGTGAATGTCGGAGGTACCCAAGAATGGGTAGGCGGGTGTCTGAGGTACTGTAGAATGGGTGGGTGGGTGTCTGAGGTACTCAAGAAAAAGTGAGTGGGTGTCTGAGGTACTCCAGAATTGGTAGGTCAGAGGTACTCGAGAATGGGTAGGTGTGTGACTGAGGTACTCGAGACTCGGTAGGTGAGTCACTGAGGTACTCGTGAATGGGTAGATCGTTTACTGCGGTCCTCAAGATTGGGTAGGTGGGTGTCTGAGGTACTCGAGAATGGGTGGGTGGGTGTCTGAGGTACTCAGGAATGGATGGGCGTAAAAGTTACTCACGAATGGGTAGGTGGGTGACTGAGGTACTCAAGCATGGGTAGGTGGTTGTCTGAGGTACTCAAGAATGGGTAGGTGGGTGTCTGAGGTACTCAAGAAAGGGTAGGTGGGTGACTGAGGTACTCATGAATGGATAGGTCGGTGACTGAGGTACTCAAGTATGGGTAGGTGGGTGTCTGAGGTACTCAAGAATGGATGGGTGGGTGTCTGAGGTACTCGAGAATGGGTAGATGGGTGACTGAGGTACTCGAGAAATGGTAGGTTGGTGTCTGAGGTACTCGAGAATGGGTACATGGATGACTGAGGTACTCGAGAATGCGCAGGTCGGTGACTGAGGTACTCAAGAATGGGTAGGTGGGTGACTGAGGTACTCGAGAATGGGTAGGTGGGTGACTGAGGTACTCGTGATTGGGTAGGTCGGTGACTTAGGTACTCGCGAGTTGGTAGGTGGGTGTCTGGGGTACTCAAGAATGGGTGGGTGGGTGTCTGAGAAACTCGAGAATTGGTAGGTGGGTGTCTGAGGTACTCGAGAAAGGGTAGGTGGGTGACTGAGGTACTCGTGAATGGGTAGGTCGGTGACTGAGGTACTCAAGAATTGTTAGGGAGGTGTCTGAGGTACTGGAGAATGGGTGGGTGGGTGTCTGAGGTACTCAACAATGGGTGGGTTGGTGTCTAAGGTACTCACGAATGGGTAGGTAGGTGACTGAGGTACTCGATAATGGGTAGGTGTGCGCCTGAGGTACTCAAGAATGGGTAGGTCGGTGACTGAGGTACTCGAAAATGGGTAGGTGGGTGTCTGAGGTACTCGAGAATGGGTAGGTGGGTGTCTGAGGTACACGAGAATGGGTAAGTGGATGTGTAAGGTACTCGAGATTTAATAGGTAGGTGTCTGAGATACTCGAAAATGGGTACGCGGGTGTGTGAGGTACTCGAGAATGGGTGGGTGGGTGTCACAGGTTCTCGAGAATGGGTAGGTGGGTGTCTCAGGTACTGGAGAACGGGTGGGTGGGTGTCAAAGGTACTCGAGAATGGGTAGGAAGTTATCACAGGTACTGGAGAATGGGTAGGTGGGTGACTGAGGTACTTGTGAATGGTTAAGTGGGTGACTGAGGTATTCAAGCATGGGTAGGTCGGTGACTGAGGTACTCAAGAATGGGTAGGTAGGTGTCTGAGGTACTGGAGAATGGGTGGGTGGGTGTCTAAGGTACCAAAGAATGGGTAGGTGGGTGTCTGAAGTACTCGAGAATGGGTAGGTGGGTGACTGAGGTACTCGTGAATGGGTAGGTGAGTGACTGAGGTACTCGTGAATGGGTAGGTGGGTGACTGAGGTAATCAATAATGGGTAGGTGGGTGACTGAGCCACTACTGAATGGGTAGGTTGGTTTCTGGGGTACTCAAGAATCGGTGGGTGGGTGTCTGAGGTACTCGAGAATAGGTAGGTGGGTGTCTGAGGTACCCGAGATTAGGTAGGTGGGTGACTGAGGTACTCGAGAATGGGTAGCTGAGTGACTGAGGTACTCGTGAATGGGTAGGTCGGTGACTGAGGTGCGGAAGAATGGGTGTGTGTCTGAGGTAATCAAGAATGGGTGGGCGGGTGTCTGACGCACTCGAGAATGGGCAGGTGGGTGTCTAGGTTACTCGAGAATGGGTAGGTGGGTGACTGAGGTACTCGAGAAAGGGTAGGTGAGTGACTGAGGTACTCGTGAATGGGTAGGTCGGAGACTGAGGTCCTCAAGAATGGGTAGGGTGTCTGAGGTATTCGAGAATGGGTGGGTGGGTGTCTGACGTACTCGACAAATGGTAGGTGGGTGTCTGAGGTACTCGAGAATGGGTACGTGGGTGACTGAAGTATTTGTGAATGGTTAAGTGGGTGACTGAGGTACTCAGGCATGGGTAGGTCGGTGACTGAGGTACTCAAAAATGCGTAGGTAGTGTCTGAGGTACTGGAGAATGGGTGGTGGGTGTCTAAGGTACCCAAGAATGGTTAGGTGGGTGACTGAGGTAATCGAGAATGGGTAGGTGGGTGACTGAGGTACTCAATAGTGGGTCTGTCGGTGACTGACGTGCTCGTCAATGGGTACGTCAGTGACTAAGGTACTCGCAAATGGGTAGGTGGGTGTCCGGGGTACTCAATAATGGGTGGGTGGGTGTCTGAGGTCCTCGAGAAATGTTAGGTGTGTGTCGGAGGTCCTCGAGATTGGGTAGGTGGGTGACTGAGGTACTCGAGAATGGGTAGGTGAGTGACTGAGGTACTCGTGATTGGGTAGGTCGGTGACTGCGGTACTCAGGAATGGGTCGATGGGTGACTGAGGTCCTGAAGAACGGCTGGGTGGGTATCTGAGGTACTCACGAATGGGCGGGTGGTGTCTCAGGTACTCGAGAAGGGGTAGGTGGGTGGCTGAGGTAGTCGAGAATGGGTAAGTGGGTGACTGAGGTACTTGTGAATGGTTAAGTGGGTGACTGAGGTACTCAAGCATGGGTAGGTGGGTGTCTGAGGTACTGGAGAATAGGTGGGTGGGTGTCAGAGGTACTTGTGAAGGGGTAGGTGGGTGTCTGAGGTACTCGCGAATGGGTGGGTGGATGTCTGAGGCACACAAAAATGGGTAGGTAGGTGACTGAGGTACTCGAGAATGGGTAGGTGGGTGTCTGAGGTGCTCGAGAATGGGTAGGTGGGTGACTGAGGTACTCGTAAAAGGGTAGGTGAGTGTCTGAGGTCCTCCAGAATGAGTAGGTGGATGTCTGAGGTAGTCAAGAATGGGTAGGTGGGTGACTGAGGTACTCGTGAATGGGTAGGTGAGTGTCTGAGGTACTCGAGAATGAGTAGGTGAGTCTCTGAGGTACTCGTGAATGGGTGGGTGGATGTCTGTGGCACACAAGAATGGGTAGGTAGGTGAGTGAGGTACTCGAGAATAGGTAGGTGGGTGTCTGAGGTACACGAGAATGGGTAAGTGGGTGTCTGATGTACTCCACAATGGGTAGGTGGGTGTCTGAGGTCTTCCAGAATGAGTAGGTGGATGTCTGAGGTACTCGAGAATGGGTAGGTGGGTGACTGAGGAACTCGTGAATGGGTAGGTGAGTGACTGAGGTACTCGAGAATGAATAGGTGAGTGTCTGACGTCCACGAGAATGGGTAAGTGGGTGTCTGAGGTACTCGAGAATGGGTAGGTAGGTGTCTAAGGTAGTCGAGAAAGGGTAGGCGGGTGTGTAAGGTACTCGAGAATGGGTAGGTGGGTGTCTGAGGTACTCGAGAATGGGTGGGTGGGTGTCTCAGGTACTCGAGAATGGGTAGGTGGGTGACTGAGGTACTCGTGAATGGGTAGGCGAGTGTCTGAGGTACTCGTGAATGGGTAGGTGGGTGTCTGAGGTACACGAAAATGGGTAAGTTGGTGTCTGAGGTACTCGAGAATGGGTAGCTAGGTGTCTGAGGTACTCGAGAATGGGTAGGCGGGTGTGTGAGGTACTCGAATATGGGTAGGTGGGTGTCTGAAGTACTCGAGAATGCACGGTGGGTGGGTGTCTCAGGTATTCGAGAATGGGTAGGTGGGTGTCCGAGGTCCATGAGAATGGGTAGGTGAGTGTCTGAGGTACTCCAGAATGGGTAGGTGGGTGTCTGAGGTACACGAGAATTGGTAAGTTGGTGTGTGAGGTACTCGAGAATGGGTAGGTGGGTGTCTTAGGTACTCCAGAATAGGTAGGTGGGTGTCTGAGGTATTCCAGGATGGGAAGGTGGGTGACTGGGGTACTCGAGAATGGGTAGGTGGGTGTCTGAGGTACTCGAGAATGAGTAGGCGGGTGTCTGAGGTACTAGCAAATGGGCAGGTACGCAGTTAAGGTACTCGAGAATGGGTAGGTGGGTGTTTGAGGTACTCCAGAATGGGTAGGTGGGTGACTGACGTAGTCGCGAATGGGTAGGTGGGTGCTTGAGGTACTTGGAAATGAGTGGGTGGGTGTCTGAGGTACTTGGAAATGGGTAGGTGGGTGTTTGAGGTACCCGAGAATGGGTAGGTGGGTATCTGAGGTACTTGGAAGTGGGTAGGTGGGTGTTTGAGGTACTCGAGAATGGGCAGGTAGGTGTCTCAGGTACTTGAAAATGGGTAGGTGGGTGTTTGAGGTACTAAAGAATGGGTGGGTGGGTGTTTGAAGTTCTCGAGAATGGGTAGATCTGAGCTTGTCTGATAGTGTTTTTCCTTTTCTTCGTGTTTTGCTCTCCGCGTTCTCAACTTCCTAGAAACAAAGAAATGTTGTCCAGCCTCTGACAGACAAAGACAGACAGACAAATTTTAATTCGCCAGCAAGGACAAGAGGCCAGACTATTGAAGATGTCAAAGATTACACTGGTCTGTAGAATATGGACGATGTTGTCTAAATGTAAGGTGTGTTAGGAAACCTTCTTCTTCTTCTTCTTCTCTCTCTCTCTCTCTCTCTCTCTCTCTCTCTCTCTGCCGCCCCTCGCTTTCTTGTTTTGTTTTTTCCTTTTTTTTTTTTGCTGTCTCCTGCCCTTTTATTTTCCATTTTCCATTTGTCCATATTCTTTACAACTTTTTTATGCATTAGAAGTCTGGCATTCCTTTAGAAAGAAAATGCATGTTTCATTGGGTCTTTGTTTGACTGGGTGTGCGCTGGGAGAGGTGAGTGTACTCACAGCGGGGTGGCGCTACTCATTGGCCTTATACTTCTGACAGTTTGTGTCGAACTTCTTGTCATTTCACTCTTCATGAAGCTCCCCTCTTCACCCTCTGTGCTGTAGTCAGACACTTGAGACCCTAGCCACATTCCCAAACCGTGCTCGAAAAACCGAAAGGTTGCACGATGGTGGTTAGCCAGCTTGAAAAGGCGGAAAAGGCCTGTGAATTCCCCAGCTTTTAGACCAGCCTAGATTTCTTGGGTCTTCAGCCAGCAAAAAAAGTATGAATAGTATTGAGAGGATAAAGTGATAGGATTTGCTGGGAAGACATTTTGACGGCAAAAAATTCTTTTTCAACACCAATAACTTCCAGTGATTTTCAGACGTTTCAGCAGAATTGGTCTGGTCTAACCGTGCCTATATTATGTCATCTACCCTTGTCCCCAAATAAGATTAAGGCTCACCACACACCTGAAGATGTAATAAGCTTGGGGCAATTGTGGATAAGGCTTCTTCTCTATCAATTTCTTCACTGACTTGCTTGCGTTGCGAAAAGAAGAGTGCCACCTGAACAAATCTCAGCAGACTACAGCAACTGTTACGCATGCCCATCTCTTGCCCGAAACCCTTGCAGCAACATGAGCAGATTTACTCGCACTTTCTTGGAAAGAGCGAGAGCATGTGCTAAAGAGATGTCCCTAAACAGCGATGGATCAAGGGACTAAACCCCCCAACCGAAAATCGCTCATATTGAAGAAAGGCGAGCTCGCGCCCTCAAGGTGTGACTTGATTTGGCTATTCTGATCCTCAACATCAGATTATGTAGCTATTCTGATTGTCAACATGACATTGTGCTGGCTTGGCTTGCTTCTATATTAGAGCGATGTTCAGTTTAGCTCAGCTGTGTGAATCCTAAACCATGTCTCCTCCACCTAGCGAAAAGGTGACCCGAGTAACAGCATGGGTCCCCACTTAATAAGGGTAGCAGCAACAGGGGAGTTCGTGAAAGAGAGAAAGAGAGAGAGAGAGAGAGAGAGAGAGAGAGAGAGAGAGAGAAACAGCAGAAGTTAAACTCAGTTGTCAGGGGATCAGGCGGATAGCTCAGGTAAGGCTTAATTCCTAGTTCGCCCATTTCTCCTTTCTCTGTCTGTCTGTCTCTCTCTCTCTCTCTCTCTCTCTCTCTCTCTCTCTCTCTCTAAGTTCGAAAGAGACTGATGTGTGATTTGGTTTGACTTAATCCTGATATAAAAACAACTCAAGACAATCCTGGGACATAAGACAAGTTTCCTCTGATGAAGGACATTGTCCGAAACGTCAGGAATTCAAGGCTTCCTGCCTGTATTGATTCACCAAACCAAATCTTCACGTTTCAACACACACACACGCACACACACGCGCGCGCACACACACACACCTTGCCATAGCTTCGAGATGAAGCTGAGAGGATACCGTCAGGAACACAGGATGACCGAAGAAGCTGTTGTCTCCCTTCTCCTGCCAGACACTCCCAGGCCGATGACCGGCCGGCTGCAAGATAAGAAAAAAAAAGGGAAAAGGGGGAGGGTGGAGAAAGGACAGCTGACATCTTAACCACTCACTCGCAACCAACACTCGTTCAAACAAAGACTAACGCACACATGCCCAACCTCTATTTCCCTAACTTATTCCATACAAAGAGTGGTCGTATAGACAAGTCTGAGGCAGAAAAATATAGCATTCTCGATAAGACAAGAGAAAGGACTAATAAAGAGAAGTGGCATTCTTCACTAACGCCTAACAGTAGATGATACTCTTCAACAGTCAAACTGCATCAGCCTCTTGTAGCAGCCACGTTTACAGTTCCCCTAAGCCACTTAAGGGTAGTCTGACCCCATGTCAGCACTGATCTGGGCGATTTTCTGTTTTCTGCATAAACTGCGTAAAGGTGCCTTACTTTGTCTGCCAGTGAAGGTTTTTTTTTTCAATATCAGGTCAGGAAGGTGCAAAACGGAGGATGGTGTTGTCGATGGTGGGGGAATCCCCGTGTTTCTATCTTGAGATGGTGCCCTTTTGGGTTCGCTCGGCAGTAGCGGCGACAAGACGTCGCGCAACAGGGAACCGTCAATCCACATGCGACGTATGACAAACGCATGCCGGCGGTGTGCACGTGCGCCAAGCAACAACAAGTACTACCATAATAATTATGCTACAGTGGGCTCTGCCTCTGATCTCAGTGCTGTTGTTGCTTTCATGCTCTCATGCGATCATGGAAGAGCCAGGGGAACTTTCTCTGCGTAGAAGAAGCAACATCCTCTATGCTGTTCCTGGCGAACCGCGAAAGCGAAAGCGAAAGTCAAGTGACCGCGGAAGTGGTGGAGCTCCATCCATGAAAAGGCAGAAGGAAAAGGCTCGTCCGACCTTCACGGATGCGGATCGAAACTGTAGGCGGTCGTGGAACCGTGACTGGCCACTCATGGTTTTACAGCGACAGCAGGGACTCTTCCAGTGAAGGACAGGAGTCCGAAGTTAATGTAAAGGCGAACGATGGAGAACTGCAAGGCGCATCGAAAAGGAAGCTGTCCTTGGCGTCATGACTGACGATTTATTTTGCATTCGTTCTGGGCATACATGCCTGTGTTTTGTTCTTGGCATGTGTGTATGTCAATACTGGCTCGCTTGCTTGCTTCAAGCTGTACTTCTCAATGGCTCTCCGTCGACGTGCTAAACTCTTCTTCAATAAAAAAAAGTACAGCAGATACATCCTCTTTAGCAGCACTCTTGATTTCCCTCACCCTACTCTGACAATGCAAAACCGAAGTATTGCTTTGCCAATCTGAGGCTGTTTATTAGCCTGAGTCCGGCTCACAGTCGCACAAGCCGGAAAGAAAAGCCGCCAAGTCCAGTTGAACGGCCTGTGGGGAAAGAGATGAGAGTCAATTTTTTGTGTCATTCTGTCGGTGAGCGCATGGACGCACGCACACGGAGTCATCATACGCTGACCACCACTGAACAACTGGTACTACTGATGCACAGGCGCACGTACTGCTGCCCCGCGCGAGCAGACTTTCTACGCGAATTCACACAAGTACGCAAAAGTGACCAGGGTGATGATCACTCTCACTTCCATTACATCAGCATGATGTCATGTAAAGATTGGGGCTCGGCGCCCTGCGGCGCTAAACGAGAGAACCCTTGAAGGTGGTTTTCTCAACTTACTGGTTCAAGAGCTTCATTAGGTTCTCACATCGTCATCTTTTTGAGTAGGATCACCAAACTTGGCCAGTCACTAGTCCACATATTGAACTAAAAATCGGAACCGTAGTTTTTTTTAATTTTGGCTCGGTTCCCAACTAGTCCACATATTGAACTAAAAATCGGAACTACAGTTTTTTTTAATTTTGGCTCGGTTCCCAAGTTATGGTTGAACAAAGATGGTGGAAAAGCCCAAATAGGGTAAAAACCTTGAATCAAACATTGCGCCCGATCCAGAGTGAAATTCAAAAAACTGAGGCAACGTTTTGTTCCTCTCCTTTCAAAGAATCTGCAGACAAAAAATTATGTCAGTAGGACCTAAGATAAAAGTACAGGACCTTAACGAAAATTCGTCTTTTCGAGCTTTAGAAGGCTTTAGTTGGATGTTGGCCAAGGATAGCGAAACACTGGTGTCAGGTTTCACATCATCCTTGGTACTACTTAAATGGGAGAGGGTTAACAAAAGCCTAAAGGAAGAAGCGGTGAAATTTTCTGATGGGGTCAGACTACCCTTAATTGTCTTTAAAAGCCAACAAGAAAGGTCAGAGACATCTGACAATGCAAGCGACAGAGCTCACCTTGACTTCGAACAATTCCCCGGCGCCCTCACAATCATTGGATGACAGCACTGGACAGTGGATGTATGTGAAGTCATTTTCCTGACAATAAAGAGCACGCCAGAGGCGAATTGAATGAAGAGAAAACAAAAGAAGACAGTTCAGGAGTGAAGTATGTTCGGATCTAGCAATGTACAAGGCCCTCGCTGGAAGCAGGCACATCCTCACCTCATAAAACCGGTGCACGGCCTGGGTAACAAGATGTCGCAGCCGTAGCACAGCTGAGAAGCGATCTGAGCGGG
The DNA here is from genome assembly GCA_028571005.1 of Clathrina lutea. NCBI lineage: Eukaryota > Metazoa > Porifera > Calcarea > Clathrinida > Clathrinidae > Clathrina > Clathrina lutea. The sequence goes on from JAOWAR010156424.1 coordinate 14,521, forward strand.
CTCGAAGGTGAGGGAATCGTCGTAGGTAAGTGTAGGATTCGCGATGTTTTGCCTCAAACGGGTATTCCTGATGGAGAAATACGCACGGACGTCCGAGAAAGTTGAGTGCTAAATAGACAGTGAACACCAGGAAGAGTTTGACAAACGTCTATAACTGACTACATGCTGGCCACTGATGGCGTGGCAGGCTACCTTCTCTACAACTCACTCCACCAAACTACTTCACAGATCCAGATGTTTCGGGCTAATGCACCCTTGTTCAGTATGCAGAAAGTAACTGACCCGACAATCAAAATCCAAACCGACATCATATCGGAATAATTCCTGCCACGAAAAGGTTTTTGCTGATTTTCCTGCCCTTCTCAGTTTTCATGCGAGTTTGGCCACGTTACATTTGAAGAAGAGAGTACGTCAAGGCATAAATAATAACTTTATGTGAAAATTAGTGAAATGCTTTCCATCTCGCGTTGGCGACCTGGACACGAACCTGTAGTAGTACCCTAGTTGCCCTTGTTATCTTCGGTGCCATCAGATCTTCCCTCAAACAGGGATAGGCGACGGCAAAGCAGCACGCCTGAGCCGTGAAGATGAGTTCTTCCCCTTCTTGTGGCCTGATTTCAAAAGTTTGAAATTTTCAAAGGGATTTCGTGGGAAAAAGACCAAAGGAGGCTTGATCGTAGAGCATCACGGCAGTTTGTGAAAGAGGAAAACCAAATCCAAAAATCTGCACATTTCGCTGAGTTATGAGTTATGAGACAGAAACAGGCGGTTAAAAGAAATCAGTTCCGTATCATCCCTTTCTTCTACCTGATACACTAACAAAACGTCAGCTGTTGCCCCATGTCTAGGTATTCATTCTTTCCCATATCTCCTTTGCATTTCTGAAATTTCCTCGCAACTAGCAGAGCTGGGAAACCAGATCCCAAGGAGGTACATCATGGACATCAAGCATACATCGTGCTTTCTCTTCCGAACTGAAGATTGGACGGTGTGAGTTCAGGGCGTTTTACTCTTTTATTCTCTATTTTTTCGTCAAGGGATCATCTTTGAGCAAAGCTGGTCTCCCTGAGACCTGTTTCGCTTCTGCCAGTTTCACCTTCCAGAATCTACCTTGGTGAGGTACTTGTGGTAGATTTCTGAACAGGAGAGAACAGCAAAATAAAAAGCAAGGGAGCTCCACCTGACGATCGCATTCGCCCTTCCCCTCATCAAATCGAAGCCTCCGTTTTATGCCTCTTGTCCTGGCAACTACGAAATTAAAACCTGACAGGAAAGTGAGAATGGAACTAACGATAAGGTAAAACCTCCTCCTGAAGAAAATCAGTCGAAATTCGAGCCTGCTTCTCCTGTCAACGCGACGACTACATTCTCCAATCAAGTGATAGAATGAAATCACTTCTCATTGAATCAAAGCTTTCTTATCTCCTGCCTACGATGGGATCACATTCCCTGATCAAACGTTTGAATGAAATCCCTTTCATTCAACCAAAGCTTTCTTATCTCCTGCCTACGATGGGATCACATTCCCTGATCAAACGCTTGAATGAAATCCCTTTCATTCAACCAAAGCTTTCTTATTTCCTGCCTACGGTGGGATTATATTCACCAATCAAAAGCTCCATCAAAATCCCTTCCCATTCAATCAAAGCTCCATCAAAATCCCTTCCCATTCAATCAAAGCTTTTATCTTCAGCCTACCCTGGGATCACATCCTCCAATAAAACACTCTGATAAGCTAAAACACCGTCGTGTTCTATCTCCTGCCCAACGGAAGATCCAATTCTCCCACACAACAATCAAACAAAACCCCCCTCTCATTGAATCCAAGATTCTACTACCGGCCTACCTCAGGATCGCATTTTCCTATCAGTTTGATCTCTTTGGCATGAAGCTCTTCCTTCTGCTGGCGGCCTGGGCTAGCGACGAGCTCGCCGCAGACCTCCACTGAGCAGCCAAGATGTATGTGACTGCATGCATAACGGCAGAGGAAGAAAATGCAATCACACTTTGCAAGAGGAGGTGAGGAGGAGAGGGGGTTGAGCGGGAGAGAGGGGGTGAGGGAGAGAGTGAGGGAGAAGGGGTAAGGGAGGATACCTCAGTGGACAAAAGGATGGCCAGAACAGTGAAGCTTAGAGCAAACGTCAACATAAAACAAAGAAAGACAGACGTTCGACTCTTTAAAAATGTTGAAGATTTCTTTTCCATTTCTCCTTCCTTTGGCAAGAAGAACAAAGTTCCCAAGACCCGGACAAGGGCAAAGGGAACGATATAAGTTAGGAACATCTCATTCAGACTTCTCTGAATTGCAAGATTTCTTAAAACACACATTCAGACGACCGATCTGCCCTTTCTAACGCAGCCTGGTGAAGGTGTAATTTTTCAAAACATTCTTAACTGGAATGGAACCCTTACTTGTATTTGGCCTTGCTGATTCTTCAAATAAAAACGTATTCTTGCAAAAATGCTTTCACCAAGAGAAGAAAACTGTACATTTGGAGTAGATTCATGTTGCATAAAATGCAACATGTTACGGAAATAGTGGAGTTGCTTGGCAGCTTTTTTCAACTGGAAACAATGGCAGGACTTTCTCGAACAAGGACGATGACAGTTCACAGGAATGAAAAAAAAAAAAGAAAGAAAGAAAGAAAAAGAAACACCTTTGACAAGTCCTGCACCTGCCTAGAGTTTGCAGCAATTCTTAACCTTGGCTTTGGCTGAGAATTAAAGTCAAGGGATCTGATGGTGAACAGGCGATAACGATCTTCATACCGCTCTTCATGCCTAAGAAGACAGCCTTCCCCTTTTCACATATGCTTCCATCCCTTCTTTTTCTTTCTTTTTTTTTTCTTTTTTTCTACCTTGGCTTGAATGATGAATCTTCCAAGTCATTGTTTCCGAGCCATATAAACCACTTCATTTCAACAAGCTCTGAAGAGAGCCTGAGAGAGCAGCCACCGCGTCGGCCTCAACGCCAGGCTTTCAAGAAGCTTTATCCGTCAACAGACTTCCATGCCAGAGGCTGGTGTGACCCTTGTAGCACTGGTTTTCATTCAGCTAATGTTAAGCTCAAGGCCTGGCATGTGCATGAGAAGTTCCCGGCACACAGGGAGAAGTTTCCACTGTTTAGTCGACATTGCCATTTCCGGTGTTCCTTGCGTGCTCTTCCTGCCACAACTTTTTCCATAAGTTTTTTTTGGCATTGGAGGGTCGTCCGTGGTAATTGCTGCTTCAACATCAGAAAACTTCTGCCCCATTCTTCCCAGACATAAAATTGTTTGCTGTTCTTTTCTTTTTCTCTTTTGTTTCAGATAGGCCAAGTGTACAGATTGAAATATTTCTCTTTCGT
>JAOWAR010156425.1:0-10827 GCA_028571005.1 Clathrina lutea
TTTACGCCCAGTGATTCCGAACAACGCTTGCACCCTACGTATTACCGCGGCTGCTGGCACGTAGTTAGCCGGTGCTTCTTCCTTTGGTACCGTCAGTATCTTCCCAAAGATAAAGAGCTTTACGACCCGAAGGCCTTCTTCACTCACGCGGCATTGCTGCGTCAGGCTTTCGCCCATTGCGCAATATTCCCCACTGCTGCCTCCCGTAGGAGTCTGGCCCGTGTCTCAGTGCCAGTGTGGCGGATCATCCTCTCAGACCCGCTATCCATCGTCGCCTTGGTGAGCCTTTACCTCACCAACTAGCTAATGGAACGCAGACCCATCCCTCAGCGCTCACACTTTTAACTTCAAACCACTCAATTCAAAGTCTTATCCGGTATTAGCCCTCCTTTCAGAGGGTTATTCCAGTCTGAAGGCTAGGTTATCTACGCGTTACTCACCCGTGCGCCACTCTACTCAGTCCCCGAAAGAACCTTTCTCGTTCGACTTGCATGTGTTAAGCATGCCGCCAGCGTTCGTTCTGAGCCAGGATCAAACTCTCAGATTGATCTCTGGCATCTATCGAGATAGATGCCCTTTACTCTCAGTCTATCAAAATAGACTCTCAACAATTGATTGCTAGACCCTCAACGCTTCCTTATTCTTACTTCATTCTGCATTTCTAAGAGCAAATTTTGCAAATTCGTGCAAAAAAACTATTCTAAACGATTAAATTTTTTTGTCAAGCTATTTTTTTAAGAATAAGCTAGAAGGAGGATTCAAGTTCATTAGAAAGCATTTAAAGAATATTCTATTGCCAATTCTGTTTGAACGTGCCTGTCATTTCGACTAGAGGAATAGAACTAATCTCTTACATATGTTCGAGCTGATATGTATGAAAAGTAAAAAGCAAATCGCTATAGTGATCTAGCAATTTAACTATAGGGTCAGCTCGTTCTTCCGAGATTTTTTAACATCAAACTGCCAATTTGGAATTCGTTTTTTTAAATTTCTCTGTGCCTCCCATTTTTGAACTTCGGAAGCTAATCGTTCACTGGACGAAATCCTCCTTCTTGATTACGAGGCGTTTCTTGGTCATTATCATCAACTACTTTCGCTTCAAGACGGCTTGGAAGCACCTCATCTTTGTTTATGTGAGATTTACCAGCGACCTTGAGTTTGCATTGAAGTCGATATTGAACAAGGCGTTGAACCGTAAGACAGAGCAGGGATTTACCAAACGTGCTTTTGATCCAAGCTTGGATTTCACCGTAGTTCCTAAAATCTTGAGTTTTATCAAGACGCGCTTTGAGTTGTTCCTCACTAGCCATGAGATGCGGTTTATTGTTCAAGGTAGTTTTCAATTCAAGGATCCTTGAAAGCCCACCAACTTCATAAAGACAACCAGTTGGCTCAGGGTATGACGATGACGACCGAGAAGAGCGGTCACCTCTTGGCGATTCTTCGCTTGCCTTGATTTGAGAAGATACAACGCATGAATTCGTTCATAAAAAATGAGAACTGTGTTAAACTTTGAATGTGCTTTTTTGTCGTTTGAGCAATCAATGAAACCAGATGGTCTTTGAGTTGTTGTCGCTCTTCAAAGAGTCCCTAGACAATTTGATCTTTTAAATGTTTCCAATAGCGTTCAACGGGATTGAGTTCTGGAGAATAAGGCGGTAAAAAAATGAAAATGAGATTGCTGGGGATGAGCAACTTTTTGGTAATGTGAATGGAATGACTGTCAAACAAATTCTGAGACAGAGGGTGTCCACTCACCCTTTCAATCCTGAGGAACTCGCTAATAGCTTTTCTCATGGAATCGGGATGATTTTAAGTGTCTTTGGGTTGGTCCTGATGGTCATTTTTGCCAGCCTTTATGCCGGTGTTTGGCAGATCGTCAGTGCCAGTATTTATTGTAGCACCTTGGTCCTTTTGTATACGGTATCTACTTTGTATCACAGTGTTCGGTCGCCAAAAGCAAAGCAACTTTTAAAAACTTTGGATCATGCCTCGATTTACTTATTGATTGCCGGATCTTACACGCCGTTTATGTTGGTAAATTTTCAAGGAGGGTGGGGGTGGTCGCTCTTTGGTGTGATTTGGGGCTTGGCAGGATTAGGTATTCTTTTTAAAATCTTTTTTGTGAACCATTTTGAATGGATATCGGTTTTATTTTATATCTTGATGGGATGGTTGCTAGTGATCGCTCAGGCTCCTATTTCTGAAGCATTGCATTGGAATGGCTTTATTGGGTTACTTGTCGGAGGGGGGTGTTACACAACGGGGATCTTTTTCTTCAGTTATCGTAAAATACCATTCCATCACGCTATTTGGCATCTGTTTGTTTTGGCAGGAAGCACCTGTCACTACTATACAATCCTGATGTATGTTTTACCGGTTTAACCATCAAAATGCTTCTCCTAAAAAAGCCTAAAGCGTACACCACAGACGTTGACGAGATTGCCTGCAACAGAACACCCTTGTTGTGGGGCATGTCTGAGAATGTGAGCTTTGTCCACCACTTTTAGAGCGATTCCTCCCAATCCTTCGCCGCGACCATCATTATCTTTGACAAACCGCAGTGTGGCATTCTCCAAAGCTAAAGTGGGATGGCCCGATTCATCTGTTTCTAAATCGATTTCGGCAATCTCACTCCAACGCTGAGCTAGTTTGTGAGGAGCGGCACTTTGTAATTCAACTCCCAAAAAGTGAGAAATCACCGCAGTTCTTTTGCTCGCTTTCCAATTGTTGCCGGCAGGCCACCAAGGGCCATCGGGTATTTCAAACCCTTCATTCCAATCAATTTCAAAAATAGCCCCTCCCGTATCTCGGGGATGCAGTTGCATTCCTTGAAACCCGTCATAGTCCATTTCATGGACCAACCGAATCCCCAAGTCTTTGACACGCTTTTGACGAGGTGCGAAATCGTCGCATTGAGTGATCACCATGTAACCTCCGTTCCCATGGCGGCGCTTGAGATAACGTTCGGCAGCCGTGTTGCTTTGCACAGGAGCAACGACCTCCAGAAAAGAATTGCCAACAGGAAGGATGGAATTTTCTAATCCAAAAACTCCCACACCAGCATCCACATGCCCCACTGCCAACCCAAAAATGGCTTTGAGATCTTCAATCACAGGCTGAAGTTCATAAGCTACCAAACAAATTTGCCTCAATTTTAATTGCATAGCATCCCTTTTCTTTAGATTGTCCATTCAATGATTTTTTCTTCCTATCGCAAAAATTGGCTCGTCCGTCAACCGGTGACTTGCAGAAGTGTCTGAATTCAAATATATAAATCCCTGATTTTCAAATATGGTTTATCACGCATTTATCTAAAATAGAGGAACTCCCATTGGGCAAATATCAAGAAATTAAAACCCTTGTCCGTCAATATTTTGCAGCGATAGAACAATCGACACCAGAAACGGTTTCCAGGGTTCTGGACTCATTCACCAGTGACAATTACTTTTGGCGTGGGGTGTACCCCTTTCGTGAACTCCAAGGAGTCAAGCAAGTGGCAGAAAATTTTTGGATTCCTTTGATGAAATCCCTCAACCATATCCAGCGCCGGCAGGATATTTTTATTGGCGGGAGCAATGACCTCAATGGGGAACTCTGGGTCATGAGCATGGGAAATTTTATGGGATTGTTCGATGCCGACTGGTTGGGGATTCGCGGCACAGGTAAAATGGTCAATCTACGGTATGCGGAATTCAATTGTGTGGAAGAGGGGAAAATCACCCAAACGGGGCTGTTTTTAGACATCATCGGATTGATGGTTCAGGCAGGAGCATATCCGTTGCCGCCCTCAACAGGCGTTTATTTCAATTATCCGGGGCCTCGTCATCATGACGGACTGCTGTTTGAAGACGCACCCGAACAAGAAGGCATCACGACGCTCGCATTGATCAATGAGATGTGTGAAGATTTGGACGAATTGAACAAAAACGGATCCATGGGATGCCCCCCTGAAATTCTTGAAAAAACCTGGTCTCCAGAAATGATTTGGTATGGCCCTGCAGGGATCGGGGCAACTTACACCATCCCTCGCTACCAACAGCAACATCAACTACCGTTTCGCCAAAATTTGGGTGACAAAACATTCAATGGGCATGTCTGTCGGTTTGCAGAAGGCCGTTTCGGGTGTTTCTTTGGGTGGCCGAATCTGTCTCACACCCCATTGGGCGGGTGGCTTGGTTTACCGGGAGGGAAAGTTCACACACACCTGCAGGTGGTCGATGTGTATTGCCGGATAGGGGATAAATTGTCTGAAAATTGGGTATTCATCGATCTCCCTTACTGGTTGAAACAACAAGGTTTGGATGTTCTGGAGCGTACCCAGAAAATTCTAAATCCCGATCTCTAGTTCAGATACATCTATTGATTTGGGGATGTGATCCAGCAGGTCCAACGTCAAGACAAAGGAAAGTTCATAATTCTCGAACATCGACCACGGTCATGCCGGCAGCTCGGGCGGCAGTCAAACCGGTCTCTGTGTCTTCAAACGCACAACAATCTTGAGGCGGCACTTCGATTCGCTGTGCAGCCTCTAAAAAAACATCAGGGAACGGTTTGTGTTGCTCGACATCCTCTGAAGTCACCACCGCACCAAACCAAGTATGGATGCCAATTTGATGAAGTTCTTTGTGTGCCACATCACGGTTGGAACCTGTGGCAACCGCAATGGGGGCAACTTGACGAACATGATCTGCAATTGCAACTACTTTTTCGGCAGGTTCAATCAAATGCAGTGTTTCTAAGAAGAGGCGTTCTTTCTCGTATGCCACGGCTTTGGCATCTAGCTCCAAACCCGCTTCTTCTGCCAGCACTCGCACAATTTTGAAAGTGGCCATGCCCCCCATTTGATAAAACCGCTCTTCCGCAAAATCAATGCCGTACCGCGATAAAGTTGCCGTCCATGCTGAATAATGGACCGGCATTGAATTGACTAACGTCCCATCCAAATCAAAAACATAGCCTTTGTAAGTTTTGGCCAAATCTACCATTTTTCTCCTTTTTTAAAATATCCATCCTCAAGAAAGACGGATTTGCTTGGATTCGCAATACTGTTGGACTTGTTTTCCTAATTGTTCAATCGGCTCATCCGAAATTCCCACACGCTGCATTTTTTCTACTGTATTGAAAAGATAATCACGGCTAGTTCCGCGGGGGCCTTCGCCGGTGGCAAGGTAGTAGGCGGTTTGTTCTTGGGATAAATTGCTTTTGATCGCAGGATGGGTCGCATCCACTGTAAATACAAGAGCCGTTACAGTCGTTTCTCCAGTATGCACAGGCAACCACAAAGGCATATACACTCCCCAGCGGCATTCGCGAGCAACTAACTTATCAATTTCTTCCCGCAATGTCGCTGAGGCAAGTTGAAAGATCAGACCGGTGCATTCGCCGCCTTGCCACAACCCCATCATCAAACCAGGGCTTTTCGGCGCACCTCGGTTGAGCACACTCCAGATGCAAAATTTTCGATGATACCCCGTCAGTGTTCCGATTTCCGATTGCGTGTAATGGACTTCGGGCTTCCACATAAGGGAGCCATAACCAAAGATCCAAACAGGGGCTTGCGGGGTCGGTCTTTGTTGCAAAATTTCTTCAGCAATCGCATCTCTTTCTTGCTCCGTTCGCATTTTCATTGAAGCCAGTAATTTTTCAGATTCTGCTTGATTCATACAATCCTAATCTGGCTTTACACCCGTTCCACTTCTGCTTTTCCAAACAAACCATAGGGACGCACAAAGAGCATTAGAATGACCATCAGATAAGAAGCCACGATGCTGAATCCCCCTCCCATGATTGGATCCAGATAGCCTGCTGCTAAACTTTCGAGTACACCGATAAACACTCCTCCCACAATCACTCCTGAAATGCTATCCAAGCCGCCAATGATGACAATCGGAAAAATCTTGAGGCCGACTAAAACTATCCCAAAGCCGCCCCCCGCAATGAAAGTCCAGAGAGTGCCCGCAACGACACAGATCATACCGGCTAAAGCCCAGGTGATTTCAAAATGCCGACCAATATTGATACCAACCAGCATCGCCGCTTGTTGGTCATCGGCAATCGCACGGAGGGCAATGCCAGTACGACTACGATGGAAAAACCAACTCACCAAGACGATGCAAGGGATGGCCAAGACCGTTGCAACCAGTTCGTCCATTGACAGGAAGATTTCCCCCATGGCCAATGGTTCTTGCGGAATAGGGAGCGGGATACTGCCGGGTACGCCATCGAATAAAAGACTCCCCGTCGATCGTAACACAATACCTAAGCCGATAGTGACCATGATGAGGGCAATCAGCGGGCGGCCGACCAGATGCCTCAAAATCAAGCGATTGAGTGCCACTGCAAATGTGACCATTGCGACCAACCCAAATCCTATGGCACCGATCAATCCCAAACCCAAGAAATGCAATCCTGAAGCGACCGTTTTGGAAGCAATCATCACCAATTCTCCTAAAGCAAAATTGATCATCCGAGAAGCTTTATAAACCACCACAAAAGCAAGGGCAATCAAAGCATAGATGATTCCTGCCAATATCCCATTGATGAGAAGTTCAACGAAATACAACATAGAGTTTCTTGCAACACTTCATTTGTTCAATTTTTTCATCGCTTCTTGGACTTTTTCTTCGATAGATTCAATGATCTTGCTGGAGGATGAGGAGAGGTCGTGTATTTTAGCATCCACTTTTTCAGAAATCTCTTTGAGCATCCTGTTTTTTGAGGAGGGAGGGGCGGTGTCATTGGGAGTGGTTTTATTGGCTTTTAATAGTTTTTTCACCATTGCCTGATTTTTGAGCATCATCTCAAGGTCGTACTCGGAGATTTCAAAAGGGTTGTTGTCCGTCTGTTGAATCACAAAGGAGAGGTATTTGATTTTTTCCGTGAGGGTGCATTTGTCTCGATTGGAATGAACTTTGTTTTGTATTTTGACAAAGACGTCCTTTTGCTGTTCACCTTCCATGATCTTTGCAGTCGTTTTGGTAGATTTTGCTTTTTTTGTAGCCATACATCCTCCTTTTCTGTTGCGGGAATGAAGTAATATTGGAAAATGTCAGTATGAATCACCTTAATGAATCCTGCAAGTAATTTTCTAGGGTTATGCCCTAGATCAATTGCGCTGTTCCACTCGCCAGTAGGCATCTCCATTCTTTTCTCTTGCCATCAACCGGTTGATAATAAACTCGCGCCGCAGTGTGGCATAATCAGGATGATGTCGTGCAATCATTGCATTGACTTCCTTTTCTGAATATTGAACACCCGCCTCAAACTTGTCGATCAACCAACTCAAAATGACCTCACGCTTTTTACGACTGGAAGGAATCGACTTGAGCTGTTCTCCATCCAAGAAAGCCTTGAGCACTTTTTGTTCCCAAGCATCAGCACTCACATTTTTCGTCAGGACTGCCATTTGTTTGGGAGTGAAACGCTCTTTATTCATCTTTTCCAAAGCTTTACTATTCAGCCGATACAGATGAGCATTGCCTTCGGCCTGCATTTGCACTAACTCTAATTCTTTCAATTTGGCCAGATGGTGCGATACCGTTGGCGCTTTCAAATGAAGGAGCACCGATAATGCTTCCACACTGCGCTCTCTTTCTGCCAAGATACCTAAGATCTTCAAGCGATTTTCATTGGCTAAACATTTGAAAAAACAGAGAAGCGATTGAAATTCTTGTTCACTCATTGTATTTCCTATCTCAAAAAAATAATTTGAAAAAAATCTAATTAGATGAATATCGAAATGGACTAGAGAAGTCAAGCAGATAAAAATGTTTTTGCGGAATGACAAAAGTGCGAAGTTTCAATTCATTATAACTGAGAAAAAGTGATTGAAAAAATAATCAAATCATACTATCAAATCAGACTCACCTTCAGACAACAGAAAGCGCAACAAAACATGAAATTAGATGCTATAGAAACATTAGCGATTGATGGCCGTTTTAAAGGCATTCCAGAAGGCCAAACCGCCTTCCCGTTGAAGGAAATTCACAAAAAAAATTGGAATGTCTTGAAAGAAAACATGGAATTGCCGCTCGTGATTCTGAAAGATTCTGCCTTGAAAAACAATAGTCATTGGATGAGTGAATTCCTACAATTGTCCAATGCCGCTATTTGTCCTCACGGAAAGACCACCATGAGTCCTCAACTGTTTGAGCAACAACTCCAAGACGGTGCTTGGGGGATCACCATTGCCACAGTGGGACAATTGAAGATTTGTCGGCAATTTGATGTCCAGCGCGTCGTGATGGCCAACCAATTGATCGGAACTCCTGCCATTCGCTGGGTCTTAGACGAATTGCATCGAGATCCCTCCTTTGATTTTTATTGTTTGGTGGATTCCGTGAAAGGGGTAGAAATGCTCGCAGAGCAAGCCCGCCAACATCCTTTGAACCGCCCCTTGCAGCTTTTTCTGGAAATTGGGATTGAGCAAGGAAGAACCGGATGTAGGGAGTTAGAAACGGCGGTAGAAGTGGCTCGTACGATTCAGCAACATGCTTCCAATGTCTGCCTCCGTGGCATTGAAGGATTTGAGGGATTGATTGCCTCGGATGACCCCAACTTACTCCAAGAACGCCTCAGTGTGTTTTTACAAAAAATGGTACAAGCCGCTCAAATTTGTGATCAAGAACAGTGGTTTGCAGAAGGCGATGTGATCTTAACAGCAGGGGGTTCAGCTCAGTATGATGTTGTGCTGGAACAATTTGCAAAAGCAAATTTGAGGCAACCTGCCAAGATCATTACGAGGAGCGGGTGTTATTTGACTCATGATTCGGGCATGTATCACAAACTGTTTGAACAAGTCAAACAACGGAGCACCTTAGCGCAAGAAGTAGCAGGGGGTTTTCAACCGGCTCTTGAAATTTGGGCTTATGTGCAATCTCGACCGGAAGCCAATTTAGCGATTTTGAACTTTGGCAAGCGGGATTGTTCTTACGATGCAGGGCTACCGATCCCACACCACTGGTTTTCTCCGACAAAGCACAATACCCCGGAACCATTGCCCGAAGAGTATCAAATCTTTGCTCTCAACGATCAACATGCCTACTTGCGCCTTCCCAAAGGTAGCCCTTTGCAAGTGGGGGACATGGTGGTTTCTGGCATTTCTCATCCTTGCACCACTTTTGATAAATGGCAGCTAATCCCAGTAGTCGATGATGATTATCAGGTCATTTCGGCGATTAAGACATTTTTTTAATTGAATCTGCTCTTCGCAAAGCCTGACCGGGACGCAATCCAGTGTGCTCTTTGTTTTTGACCACATGGATGCCATTGACAAAGATGTGAACCACTCCTTCGGGATAATGATTGGGATCTTCAAAGGTTCCCACATCGATGATAGTCTTTGGATCAAACACCACCAAGTCTGCCCAGGCATCTTCGCGAATCTCTCCTCGGTCGGTGAGTCCAAATTTTTTGGCAGGAAAGCCTGTCATGCGATGAACCGCTTCTGCGAGTGAGAACAGCCCAAGATCACGAGAATAGTGACCCAACACCCGAGCAAACGAACCATAGAGGCGCGGGTGCGGTCTGCCTTCTAGGGTGGGGAGGCCATCGGAACCAATCATCGTACTGGCATGTCGCATCACGGTTTGCACATCTTCTTCATTCATACTATGCAAGATGACCGTGATGCCGGGTTCTTCTGCTAAAATACGGTCGGCTGTTTGCTGAGGAGGCAAGCCAAATTGGTCTGATAATGTTTGGATAGATTGCCCTTCCCATTCGGGATGATTTTTGGTGGAGGCGACCACAATATCAGACGCATTGAGTTTTCCCAATCCGCCTCCTTGCTCACGAAAGGCGCCCTCATCCACAACTGCAGAAAGAATCGTGCTCCCTGCCGTGTAAGGGTATTGATCGGCATGGACATCCAAACCTTGCGCTTGGGCATTTTCGATCAATTGCAAGGATTCCACCACTTTCCCCCAATTGTTTCGCCCTGAAGCCTTGTGGTGGGACAACTGCACTGGAACATTCGCCTTTTCCCCAATATGAATAGCTTCTTGAATGGAAGGGAGGAGTTCGTCCCCTTCATTCCGAATGTGGGAAGCATAAAGCCCTCCCGATTCTTCCATAAGGGATGCCAATTCGACAAGCTCCTCCCTGCTCGCATAGCATCCCGGCTTGTAAATTAAGCCTGTGGACAAACCCACAGCCCCCGCATCAAGCCCTTCTTGAAGCAATTGCTTCATTGCCTGCATTTCTTGAGAATTGGGAGGGCGGTTTTCTTCTCCCATTGTGGCTCGCCGGATCGTGCCATGCCCCACCAAAACTCCGATATTGAGACTGGGGGGGTGTTCATCGAGATATTTGAAATACCCCGTGTACCCTTCCCATTCGGGGAGTTGGTGGTTCGGATGAAACGCTTTGGCCAAATAAGAAGCGGCATGGAAAGGAGCGGCACCCATCCCACAATTGCCGACAATGCAGGTGGTGACCCCTCCCAAAAGTTTGAAACTCATGTCGGGATGGAGGATCGCGGCAAAGTCATCGTGGGTGTGAACATCGATAAATCCAGGACTTACCGCTTGTCCCTGCACATCTAAATCTTGGTCGGTGGTGCCATCTGGGATCTTTCCTATATATGAAATTCGCCCTTTTTGGATCGCAATGTCTCCTTCTTTGGCGGCCGTGCCAGTGCCATCATAAATCAAAGCATTGCGCACGACAGTATTGTAATCTTTAGACATGAGACCTCCTTCAATTCAGAAAAAATGACAAAAAAGAATCATCCTTTGCACTTCCTAACAAATCCAGAAAACAATTCATATCCGCAATCTGTATAATCAAAAATCCACTGAAAGATAAACCAATATTGAGCACAAT
>JAOWAR010156436.1:0-10825 GCA_028571005.1 Clathrina lutea
AAATCTTGGTATTTGTTGTGCGCTAAATCTTGGATTTGGACGTGGTATAAATCCTGGAATATGATAAATCCTGCAATATGATAAATCCTGCAATATGATAAATCCTGAAAGAAGATAAATCTATGTTTTGAACAAGATAAATCCTCAAAAGAAAAATAAATCTGTCGAACTGAAATAAATTCATTAAATTTTATTGCACAATCGGCGCGCAAGCCCATGTGATCATCATTCCATGACGTATGGCGTGGTTGCAGGCGCGGCCCGGTCATATCTGAATTTGTGCAATGTTATGTGCAGACAACATGCGCTGTACAATGTCGCAAAACGTCTGCACCACTATAGGCTAGTATAGCTCCATCGAACGTCTACACGTGACCATCGACCAGAGAGGGGCTGGCGCACGTTCTTCCGTGCGCGCAGGGGAGAGCAACACTGGGCACGTTGTTTCTTGTCAGATGCGAAATTTTGCACCAGAATAAGCTTTGGCTGGGCTCTCTTTTCTGTCAGGCCGTTGCTTTTCAGCGACAATTTTGCCTCTTGCCTGGAGGCGGGTTAAATTAGGTGACTAGTCACATTCCAAGAATGCGGTAGGTGCGGGGATAACCTCCGTTGAGTCGGTTCCCAAACGAGTAAGCGAAAAGATGGCGGAAGGCGGCAGTGACGACGAGTTCGACTTTCCTGGCGGGTTGATTCACCATGTCGGCGGAGGTGGCTTTGACATGGGCCTTCAGCTGGTCGTTCCCATGGGCGGTCTGCACTTGGCGGACGTGGAAACGGACGGCGACGAGGAGAATGAGCAGGCCATTCCCGGCGACAGTCCGATGGGCATGGTACTGGCGGCGCTGTTCGGAGCGCATCCGGGAGCGATGAAGGACCTGGTGATGGCACAGCTGGACAGGCAGAGGCGTTCTGACGATCTTTACCGTTGCGTGGAAGCGGGTGACGTCGGCGGAGTGCGCAGGCTGCTCTCAGAGCTCGTGGCGGAGGCTGACGGCGAGGCGATGGAGCTGCTGCGTGGCAAGAGCGGGTGGCACTCGATGCTGAAATCGCATAGCCAGGATTGCAGCGACGAGGCCGTGCTCGGCGAATGCGTCAAGCAGTGCGCACCTCCGCTCATTTATGCTGCCATCTTGGGTAAGCTCGAAGTTGTGCAGGCCCTGCATGAACTCATGGGCGCGCCGTCGTGGGACAACGACCTGCGCATAGGCTCGGCGCAGGTAGCGCAGGTGGCCATATCATTGTGGTGGGCCTGTCGGCGCGGGCACCTCTCGTTGGCCTCGTGGCTGCTCTCCGACGGCGGAATCATCAGCCTGGAGTCCGGAGCTGCGACGAGCATTATGGGCAGCTCCCCACTGCATTCCACTCTCAGTTTGGTTGGGTCTGGTGAGCAGAAACACAAGCCTTACTTGTCGCTTGTCAAACTGCTCATCCAGTATGGCCTGGACGTGAACAAAGCCGACACTACTCACTACGGTTACACGCCTCTCATGCGTGCAGTAGACAGGCTGAGGCGGGAATGTGAGCAGTTTAATTACCTCGGTGAGTGCCCGCCAGCCAAGGAGTGGAGGAGCAGCGTATTCAGAGATGTAGTTAACATGCTGATTGATGCCGGCGCAGATGTGCAGGCATGCTCTGACGAGGGTCTGAGTTCGCTGCACTTGGCGGTGCGTTGTGGTGCACCTGAACTCGTTGAACACCTGCTAAAGGCTGGCGCAGACGTGAACGCTCGAACCAGGCGGCAAGAAACACCAGCGTACTGGCTGGCGATGTATTCGACAGCTCGTCCTGGCGAGATGAGGGAAGTGGACGTGCTCACTCTACGCTGCCTGATTGCCCACGGAGGTGACATGAGCCTCCAGTCAACGACTGACCGCTGCTCTCCTTTCCACGTTCTCATTCACTCGGGATTCTGGGAGGCGGCACTTTTGTGCATGGATTTGTGCAAAGATTTGGACGTTGCTGCTCTTGGCGATGATGGGGATGCGCTGCGCATGCTCCTGCAGTGCACCTGCTTGCGTTGCTGGGCCATTGAACCGCTGCCCGAAGTTTGCTTGAAGCTCTTCAACGTTCTGCTTGACAAGGGTTGCAGCCTGACGGGCATAGAGGGCTGCTCGGACGGAATGTCCCCGCTTCAACTTGCTTCGGCCGGGTGTCATCCCATGCTGGTACAAGAACTCCTTGATCGCGGCTGCACAACAGCCGCCAGTGGAGTCGGCAGGGGAAAACTTGCCGGAGCGCTTCATTTTGCATGCCACCGCAGCCTGAGAGCTTCACTGGGCACACTGTCGGAGCGAATCGAGGACAACCTGCATTTCCCAAGCTCAGAGAGAATCCACAGTGAGCTGCAATCTGTCGAAGCATGCCTGCGCACGGTGGAGGTTCTGGTAGCGAGTGGTGCGGATCTTTCTGAGCGAACGGACGAGAACATGACAGCCCTTCACTTTGCTGCCAATGGTGACTGTCTCCGTTTGGTGGAGTTCTTACTGACAGCAGGTGCTCCTTCTGAGGTGGCCAGCAGCAGTGGAGAGACGATTCTGCACAGTGCCTGTGCTGGGAGGCTTTACTCTGAAGAACTCCTCCAGAGGCTGCTTGACACCGGCATAGACGTGAACTGCACCGCCACCGACAACCACCTGACGTGTCTTCACATTGCCAGCATTCTGGGCCGAAGATCTCTGGTGAAGATCCTTCTGAAGGCGGGCGCAAAGCCCGATCTCCTCTGCAGGTTCGTTCCAAGTGTTCGGCAGCACAACCATCGCTCCTACTCAGCGGTGCCGGAGGAGGCTCTAGTTTTCATGCAGAAGCCACGTCTCTTCACTGCCTTGCACCTTGCTGTGCTCCTTGGTCATCCCGACGTTGTAACTGAGCTGCTGAAGGCAGGCGCTGACCCAAACATCCTGGTCCAGAAGGTAAACAGCTTCGCAATTGTCGACAAGCAGATTGGCTTCAGCACACTCCATCTGGCAGCAATGAGGCGTGATTCGCCAGAGAAGCTAAGCCAACTGTTCACACTTTTGTGTGATGGCGGTGCGTCGGTGGAGCAACCATCTTGCTTCGGATCGAGGCCTGTTCACTTCATTTACAACCATTTCGTGGATGTCTCACAGCGGATCAAACTGCTAGAGGTACTCCTGAACAAGAGAGCCAAAGTCAACGCACTGGACGACATTGCCGAGGGCCGTCGTTCTGTTTTGCACCACGCCCTCACGGAATACGATGTGCCTACAGTGGAGTTCTTGCTCAAGCGTGGTGCCGATCCCAACATGCTGACAGACAACGGATTGTCACCGCTTCTGGTGGCAATGATAAATGTGAGGGACTTGTACGCGGGAAGATCAGAGGGCACGGCCTATCTGAAGTGCCTAGAGCTGCTCCTTGCACATGGGGCTGATCCAAACTTCTGCTCAAAAGGATGGCCCTCTCTGCTTCACATCGCCGT
Source organism: Clathrina lutea (assembly GCA_028571005.1). Lineage (NCBI taxonomy): Eukaryota > Metazoa > Porifera > Calcarea > Clathrinida > Clathrinidae > Clathrina > Clathrina lutea. The sequence continues at coordinate 3,440 of JAOWAR010156436.1, forward strand.
CACCTCTTGTCTCTTGGATACGGTCAAGGTCTTGTTGAAGGCTGGTGCGAGGGTTGATGAGCTCAACACCGATGGCACCACCCCTCTTCTCACTGCTCTCTACCATTGGACCATCCACAGCCGAGTCTGGCGGAAAGAACGGCTAACATCCATGCTGTCAGCGCTCATCGACGCTGGAGCCGATGTCAATCGCCGAATGAACCAGGGCTGTGTTGTGGATGGCCTGTCCGCCTTTCACTTAGCTTCCTGGAATCGATTGGAAGCTGTTGTGGAAAAATCTCTGGCAGCCGGTGCCGATGTCAATTCACTGACACCACGTGGACAGAATGCACTTCAGCTCTCGTTGGAAAGGAGAACTGGTATCACTGTTCCAAGCCAGTACTCCGCAATGCCACGCATTCCGTCCTACCTCCTCCCGGTGGACATAGAAGAGTTTCATGTTGTTGCACGGATGCTCATCTCGGCTGGTAGTGATGTGGACGCTCGCAACTGGAAAGGTGAAACCATCCTTCACCAGTGTTTGTTGGACGAGCTTTACATCATTAGTGATCTCATTGCCCACGGCGCCGATGTCAACACCACATCAGAGGATGGATCGTCGGCATTGCACTTTGCCTTCAGCACAAACGTGCCATGCATCAACAGGCAGACGTTGACTGAAGCTGACATCAAGCTATGCGATCAAATGAACGGTGTGTTGTGTGAAGAGGCCGAGTCACTTGCCCAGCAACAGTTCAAGCATGGCCGGTGCTGCTCGGCAAGTTTGCTTTTGCATAAAGGGGCCAAGGTAAACATGAGCAGGACGCTGACGGGCGTCACACCTCTTCACCTGGCCATGAAGAGAAGCAATGCACGGTGCATCTCTGCCTTGCTACGATGCGGTGCTGATCCCAATGCTGAGAATGCACGCGGCGAGAGTGCCCTTGTCGCGATGATGTCCAACCAGACCCTGACTCCGCCACAGCACCTGGAGGTTCTTCGTGCGTTGGTGAAGTTTTCACCGAACGTGAACTTTGATGCTGTGGCAGTGGAGAGCGGCGAGACCCTGCTTCACTACGCAGTTAAAACGCTCTACAGCCCTCTAGTCACCTTCCTGCTGCGGCAAGGACGCGCCAAGGCCAACATCGTCTGCAAGAAAGGCCGTGTGCCACTCCATGTCCTTTTTGCCTCGAATGAGCAGCGTGCCCAGCAACTGAAGGAGGAAATAAAGACAATCCTGCGCCTGCTCCTGGCAACAGACAACTGCGGGATAGGCGTGCAAGATGAGGATGGAAACACACCGCTTATGCTCCTCCTGACCAACAGCAACTTTGATCCTCGCAGCTACCAGAGCTACTTTGTCCGCCTCTGTGCAGCGGACACCGTCAATTGTATCAACAAGAGCGGTATGACAGCCTTGATTCTGGCGTTGCGCTCCAAGTGGATCTGTGACACGTTAGTTGAGGACTTGATCAAGTCCGGAGCCGACATTAGTGTTGCCACTCCTGCTGGAAACACGGCCCTCCACTTTGCTGCAGTCTTGCGTCAAATGAGAATTCTCAGGCTGTTGATGGATGGTCGGGCGAACTGCTGCCGGGAAAATGACTTTGGGGCCACTCCTTTTGAGGCCTGTTATGTGAGCCACAACCTACCTGTCGGCTCATCCTTCATTGACTACCCTGGTCCAGGCGAAGAGTTCTTCCAAATGCTGGGCCTTTCAGCTGACAATGAGGCGGTGAAGCAGGCAAGTCACCATCGCGTGGTGTCTGAGATTGCACACACAATGCCAGCTGGGTTGAAGAAGCTCATCCACAGCAAGGACCGGCTTCTGCTCATCTTGCAGGTGTGTGTGTGGATGCGACAGATTGAACCACTCAAGGCGCTCTTTCAGCTTCGCGTTAATCGGCTGGAGTTGCCTTGCGGCCTCTTTAATTGTCCGCTGTCACTCATTGCAGCTTTTCGAGCGACGGGGCACACCGACCCCATACTTCGCATTGTGCTGAATGAGCAGCACTACCCAGTGCCAGACATTGTCAATGCACTCAATCTGGTGGCCGTCAAGCGCATGCAGCACCAGATGGTGACGCTGGCGAAGTATGACATGAATCAGGCCAACCTCAGGAAGGATGATGAGCTGTTGTCGTCCCTGCACTCAGCCATTCACCAGCACGTTGAAAACAACCTGCCAAGCCGTGCATCCATGCTGCCCATTGCCCATCTGTTTGGTGGCCGTGGTGAGCTGGTGTCCACAGAAGATGTTCAGGAGGCACTCGCTGACCACAGCCACCAGCTTCTGCTCTATCACGGTGCCCTTGTCTCCAGCCGATTGCTTGGACCGCACGCCGAGCTAACCATTGACATGCTTCGCTGCCTTATGTCATGTTCTGCACGTGCTGGGAATGCCCAGCGCTTTGAGGAACTTTTCCACATATTGATCAACCTTTTGACGGAGATGTACATTGCTGACCACAGCGAGTCACCGGACACTCAACACCCTCTTCCACTACGCTGGGCACACACCCTGCATACCCACACATACTTGGGTAGCGAGCTGGGCAGCTCTGCCGGCGCGACCACCATGAGTGCCAAGTCACATTTTCCGATGGCATTTGAGCTCATGCTTGGCATCAAGCCACAGAAGGAGAGCCATGCTCCAGTTGACGGCAAGCTGGCGAAGAGGGTCAACCAGCAGACAGTGCTGGACATCGCACAGCGAGCAGTCCAGTCCTACTGTGATCTGATGAAGGGCGGTCGTAAAGACTGGAAGCCTAAGTTGGACTTCTTTGTAGACTGGGTGAGGCGCATTGCAGAGCAGGTTGAGCAAGAAATTGATCCTGACGGTGAATCTGATGAAGGGAAGGAGCTTGGGAAGCAGCTTGAGCGGACCGCACTCTGGGTCATGCAGCTGGTTGTCTCAGTCACAGACAATTCTGAACCCTCGCCCTCTGTGCTCATGCTCATCAGGAGTGTTTGCAAAGCTCTTCGCCAAGCCCGGACGATCTCTGTGCCATGTTTATCATACGCACGGATGGGCACTCTGCTCCATGCTGCCTGCAACATGCGACCGCTCGGACACATGCTGGTGCAGATGCTGCTTTCTGCTGGTCTGAAGCCAAATGTTCACCTGTCCAACAGCACGTGTACACCGCTTCATCTTTACGTCCAGCGATCGGAGAATGGCAAGGGCATCGGAAGCTGCACGGAGCCAAACACACTGTCACAGATTCTCATCACACTCCAGATGTTCGTTGATTGCGGAGCACATACCGATGTCTGCTGGGAAGGGAAAACACCAATGGAAACCCTCCTCAGTGGTGAGTGGCATCCTGGTCGTGGGCCGATGCCTTCCCACCTTCAGCAGATGATTGACATCCTTGACCCGCCGGTCCGGTCGCTCCAATGTCTCGCTGCACGTGTGGTGCGAAGGCATCGTAAACACTTGCCTGTCACCGACTACCTGACGACATTCCTCCAACAATTTGTTGACCTGCATTGAGGTAGGCTGTAAATTGGTTGGCTTTCGGGATGCATGTGTTTACGGTGGGGTAGGGGGAGGATAACAGTGGCTGTTTAGATTCAGGGTGTGTGGGAGGAATAGGAAGGAGTGTAGGGTGTATGGGAGGAATAGGAAGGAGTGTAGGGTGTATAGGAAGAATAGGAAGGATTGTAGGGTGTATGGGAGGAATAGGAAGGAGTGTAGGGTGTATGGGAGGAATAGGAAGGAGTGTAGGGTGTATGGGAGGAATAGGAAGGAGTGTAGGGTGGTGGAGGAAATTTTTCTCATGATCATTCTGTGCGGTGCTTCAGGCTGGTTGACAGTCATTGTCTTCTTTTCACACATTCCATTTATCCCTTTCTCTCTCCGTCCCTCCCTTCCCTGTTCTTCCCTTGCTCCCTCCCCTTCTCTCTCTCTCTCTCTCTCTCTCTCTCTCTCTCTCTCTCTTTCTCTCTCTCTCTCTCTCCACCCCCTCCCCTCGAGAAAAATAAAGAAGGAATGGGGCATGGGTTTCACAAACGGTTATGTGAAAGAATATATATCATGCAACCTTAGTTCAGGGGCCCTCCTTTATAACGGTAGAGACATTTTTGTCTTAAAAAAATTTCTCTTCCGTTCTTGACCACAAATTCTTACTGCCACTGACGACGCTGTAGACAGCGAAACGTTTGGCAACATAAAGTCATTCTTGTTACCCAAGTGTCTGTTGTTATTGTTGGGATTGCCCTTGGGCATTTTTTTCAATAACCGAATAAATCCTGAACTTGAACAATGAGGGTAGCATCGAAAAGGTCTTTCAACATTTTATAAGGTTTTGCGTTGGAAGGAATTGGTTGGTGTTCTTTTGTTGTGCAGGTCAGGAACTTAGTTTTGACCTTTGGTGAATTTTCTTCTCAATGAGGAACAAGTATTCACTGTCTTCGAGCCGTGGTAATTCTTTTATTCTCTTTTGATTTGATCAGTTTGGTTGCCATGGACTTCTTGGTGAATTTGGATAACTGTGTATATTATTTTAACACTTTCTGGACTGCTCTTGTCTGTATTTCATATATCCACACAATCACTCCGTCTCTGCATGAACATCAGCACAACTTATTTTGACTGCTTTCAGATTTCAACAAACAACTTTTAACGACCATTCAAACCAGTCTGAGCAGTTGATATCCAGGGTTAACGTTCGGCTAGGTGCTGTTTCATTGCAGGGTTGAATGTGAAAATGGTTGAATGTGAAAATGGTTCGATTTCCTTCCAGGGAATTTCAGTTTCACTTGACTTTTTGCGATTTATAGCCATATCATTGTGTAGAGGGTTTGCCATTGTTGTAGGTAGTGGGGTCTGCAGTTGTGTATGGCTTGGCCTCTAACCCAAGACTTTCACCCTGGTGAGCTCATTGACTGCCCGGAAGAATGGCTGGGCTTTGACTTCTGGTGCTTTACACAACCACAGAGCCCACCCTGCTACCTACAAAAATGGTGAACCCAAGTTATGGCAATAAGCTTAACTCTAAGTTTCCCATAGTTAAAACTCGAACTCAGACACACATGTAGATCTGTTTTCAAACCTCAAGCATCAGCTTGCTCAGTGGTGAGTTGGAACCAGTGAGAACTTAGGAAGCATCAAAAAAGTTCACTGTAGCCCTGTGAAAGTAAGTTGGAAAAATGCCTTTAATGTTTCACCCGCATCGTAAATCTTCACAGAAAGAGAATAATCAGAAGGGAGTAATGAGATCAGGAAAAATGTACCACTTGGCCCAGCCATGATTCGAACCCAGGACCTTCCAGACTGTACGCGGACGCTCTACTGACTGAGGCTACCAGGCTGGGTCCATCACCCAGCGGTGTCCAAACGATACAAGTCCCATCTCCCATGACTCACGACAATGGCAATCACATTAGCACATGGGTCGGCTGACAGTTTGCCTTGGTACGCGTGATCAGACAGTTGCAGTAGGTAAGTGCTGGAGACTGTAGTTGCTCCTGACGACGAAGCTGGAAATTAAGTTGTTCTTCATGTGCCTTTGACCTGCTGGCTGACAACATACAGGGAGAGAAAGAGAGTGGATTGGGTAATGATACAGACAGAGACAGACAATGATCAACAGAGGGAGGGAGAGAGAGAGAGAGAGAGAGAGAGAGAGAGAGAGGAGATTGGGTAAGGATATAGATAGAGACACAGACACAGAAATGATCAACAGAGATAAAGAGAAACAGAGAGAGAGAGAGAGAGAGAGAGAGAGAGAGAGAAATACAGACATAAAATACAGACAAAGAAAGATTTGCAGACAACAGTGGATAGAGGGTCAAGCATTCATCACCTGGTGGGGTTTTACTTCATCGCCAATTAGAAAATAAATGTACCGGCAGTCAGCCCTATATTAACTACTACCTAAAAAGGCGGAGGCAGAGCTTTCTCTTGGGTCGCTGGGCGTGGTTGTGTGTGCTAGAAATGGTCAGTCACAGGGTCACCAATGTGAACTGACGGGGCTTGAAGCATGAAAAGCAACCATTCAAGCGAAGGATCATCTTCCATTGTTGGGGCAGGCTCAACTGAAGGTGACTCGGACTCTAGAGATTCGTTCTTCACAGTCGTCATCATCACCATTGGTTCTGCATCTTGGTCATGTCATACGCACCGATGAGCTCCTTGTGATTCACTTAAGAGAACTTGCCTTCCTCTTCTGCACAAGAATCGTGGAAGGAAGATTCAGATTCACTTAACGCTCCTGTGGATAATTCGCAGTATGAAACTTGTCGACAAAACAGTGACAAAATTGGAAAACGATGTGTATATTCTTTCTGGCGATTTTCAATAAAATGTGGCTTTTTTACATGAAATTGCACAACTAACCTTCTAAACAAGACGAGAAAGTCGTTTGAAAAGACTTGATGATTTAACAAATCCTTGTAGTGCGTTTGACACCCTCAATGTTAGAGTTCCTTGGAAAAAAGATTGGTGCAGAAGAAAAAGTCTTTTTTAGGAACCAAAGTATGGAATTCCGTGAATGAGGATGTGTAGAAATCTGCTGGTGGCAGGGTAGCAAGTTTTGAAGGAAGGTTCAAATTCACTTCACACTTTTGTGGGTTATTTTTACAGGTGGTGCAATGCTTTTCACGAAGTAAGACACTTGTAGACAAAACAGTGATATAGTTGGGAAATGATGTGTATGTAATTTCTTCGGATTTTTGGTGAAAACTAGCTTTTGACTTGAAATCGTAAAGCTAACTTTCTAAAGTATGCAGTTTGTGGAAATGTGTTTGTGGGGAGGGTAGAGGGCTTGAAAGGAAGGTTCAGATTGACTTCACGTTTGGAAAATGGGTTATTTGTTCAGGCAATGCAATGTTTATCAAGTATGAAACTTGTCGACAAAACAGTCACAAACTTGGGAGACTACAACGTACTTTTGGGCTATTTTCAGTTACATTTTTAACAATGAAATCTTAAAACTAACTTTCCAAATAGGACAAGGAAGCCTTTTGAAAAGACTTTGATGATTCAAAAGACCTTCGTAGAAGTGACGTTCATTCCTTATGTTGTGAGCTCCTTGAAGGAAGGGCTGGTGTATACGAAAAAAAGTCTGTTTTAGTACCTGAAGTATGCAGTTTTGTGAATGAGGACCTGTCACAAGTTGTTTGTGGGCAGGGCAGCAAGGTTCAGATTGACTTCACACTTCTGTGGGTGATTTGTACAGGTGGCACAATGTTTATTGTGAGGTATGTACCTTCTAGACCAACCAGTCACAAAGTTGGGAAATGATGTGGATGTACTTTCTGGCAATTTTCAGTGAAGACTGGCCTCTTTACATAACATTTTGTAACTAACTTTGAAAATAAGAGCAGTTTTTTTTTAAAAGACTTTGACAATTCAAAAGAACTTTCGTGGGAGTGGGTTTCATTCACTTATGTTTCGAGTTC
>JAOWAR010156447.1:0-10823 GCA_028571005.1 Clathrina lutea
GCTCATGTGAGCATTCATTCGTCGTGGTCGACAATTTTCCCTATGCGACTTAATTTGCTGGGGTCAGACTTCCTCAAGAAAGCAGACGCTGTGATTGATTATGGCAACAGGTTGCTGACATTGACCTCGTCGTCGTCACCGGAAGCCGTCAGCCTGCCGACACGCTCCATCTTATCAAACAGCAAAAGCGGAGAGTTGAATCTTCGGAGGCCAAGTGGACGGACTTGCGTCATGGCGGTGACGTCAGTGCAATCGATCCACCTGCGTTGGTATGCGAGGAAACCACTGAAAGTGACACAGCAACGGTAGGCGAGCCAGGTAAGTGTGGCATCACCATCAATGTCAGTGCCAATGAGGGCCTGACACTAAGTCAACGACAGCAGCTTGATGACCTGCTGCAGTCGTTCCAGGACATGTTTGCAGAGAATAATTCAGCCCTGAGCAACACACATGCTGGCCAAAACATGATTGAAACCAGGACAGCGCCTCCGGTCAACCAGCCGCCCATCGAACATCTCCTGGTGGACGAAGTGAAATCAGCGAGAATGTCCAAACAATGCAGAAGAAAGGCATCATCAAGGAGGGTAAAAGCTCTTGAGCATCACCAGTTGTGATGGTTGACAAGGCCAATGGCCAACGACGATTCTGTGTCGACTATTGCCGTCCAAACGACGTCACCCGGAAGGATCGATATTCCTAGCCAAGAACAGATGACATGCTGAGCTATCTTGGTGGGAGCAAGTACTATGCGACCCTTGACCTCCAGAGTGGGTTGTGGCAAATCCCTGTTGCGGAGGAGGACCAGGAGAAGACAGCGTTTGTGACACCTGATGGCCTCTACCAGTTCGAGGTGCTACTGTTTGGGCTGTGCAGTGCACCGGCGACGTTCCAGCGGACCATGGATCGCGTCTTTGCTGGGCTAAATGGCATGTTTGCCTTGTGTACCTCGACAATGTCCTTGTGCACTCATCCACATTTGAGGAGCACCTCCAAAATCTCAAGGCAGTGCTGAGGCAGATTCGAGAGGCTCGCCAAAAGGTCAAGCCACGGAAGTGTGCGTTTGGGATGACGCAACTGAAGTACCTGGGTAACCTCATCTCGGAGGATGGAATTTCAGTCGACCCTAAGAAGGTAGAGGCAATTCGGGAGCTGGCGGTGCCAAGGAATCGTTCTGAGCTGCGCTCATTTCTTAATTGGCTTAGCATATCTTACTACCGCAACGGTACATCCCCGGGCATGCCGACGTTGTTGCCCTGCTGAGCAGTCTCACAAGCGCCAGTCAACCCTTCACTTGGTCTGACAAGGCACAAGCAGCCTTCGAGACGATCAAGGAGTGTCTCGCAACAGCTCCGGTTCTGGCTTATCCTGACTGGTCGCGAGTATTTTTGCTCCAAATGGGTGCATCAGACGTTGCCCTTGGTGCAGTCCTGGCACAAGTGCAGACTGACGGAACCGAAAAGGTTGTGCAGTACCTGAGTCGTCAATTGACCAAGCCAGAACGTGCGTGGGATACTCGTGAGAAGGAGCTTCTCGCGGTTATTTGGGTGAGTCGCTCCGCCCGTATCTGTCTGGCAGGAGTTTGTCTTGGAGACTAACCACAGCAACCTTCAGTGGTTGATGCAAGGTACTCTCCCACGCTCTGGTTGTTTGACGCGGTGGATGATGCACCTGCAGGAGTTTGACTTCCAAGTGCTCCACAAGCCTGGCAAGGCCAACGCAAACACGGACGTGCTTTCCCGCTTGCCAAGAATCGACTGCGAGCCTGAGACTGCCCGAGCTGCCATGACAAGTCTCAGCTGCACTTCCCTTCCTTGATACGATGGAGATACGCCAGCCGCAAGAGGCGTATGCAGTCTACGGAGAAGTCCTCCAGTTTCTGAAGAAAGGCAGCAGTGGTACCCCATCACCAGAGGTGCATGATGTGTTGTTGCACGCAAAAGGGGACTATTACGTCGATGGTGGGTCTGGCCTGTTGATGTACGGTTCAAGCGGAATGGTAGGGTGAGCTGAGTTCCGTTTGTGCCCCCTACACTGCCTCGTCGTGTCCTTGAAGGCATCCACAGTTTGCTGGGCACCTGGGTCGGCGAAAGACCTATGCTAAGATTTGTCAAGAGTTTTTCTGGCCAGGAATGTACGCTGATGTGCGCAGCTTCGTGGAAGCCTGCCTGGCATGCCAGCGTCGGAAGATGATAGTGCCAAGATCAGCCGGCCTACTGCAACAATTCAGCTCCCAGGAGCCGTTTGAAACGGTGGCATCGACCTGTTGGGTCCCTTCCCACGGACAGCGAGAGGTAACCGCTATGTGGTGTCCATGGTCGATCGGTTTACTCGGTGGCCGGAGCTTGGGGCCGTTCCAGATGCTCTTGCTGGAACTGTTGCGGACACTTTTGTAGAGAATGTTGTCCCGTGGCATGGCTGCCCGAAAAAGCTTCTGTCCGATCGTGGTCCACAGTTCACCAGCCATCTTCTGAAGCGAATGGCTGTCCGACTTCAAGTGGGATAAAGAAGCGGGTCTTCACAACCGCTTATCATCTGCGATGCAACGGACAGACAGAGCGTCTTCACAGATTTGTGGCCGCGACTCTGTCAGCCTTCCTCAACGAGCACCAAAGCGATTGGGACGAGTACTTGGGCAGCATCGCCTTCGCTTACCGGACCTGCCCCGTTTTGCAATAGGTGAAGTGCCGTTCTTCCTAGTGCATGGATGCGATGCTTGACTTCTTGTCAGTGTCATGATGGGTTCAGCAGCATCCATGGAGGGTGATCGACAGCAGTTTGGTCTTCAAGTCACACGTCGCATACATGAAGCTTTTAAGCTGGCAAGGAAGCAGTGCCAGAAAGATACCAGCAAGCTGAAAAGGAAGCGCTACGACGCCAGCCACTCTACGGTTTCTTTTGAGAATGGCAGTTTGGTGCTTCTCTTTGCTCCAACCGTTCGCCCAGGCTTGTCGTCGAAGCCGTCGTGCAGTGCAAATGGCAGGGTCCATATCATGTGTGAGCGTCTGTCACCAGTGACTACCTCCGGCTTCGGAACCTGCAGTCGAACAAGACAACGCGGGCTCATGTTTAGCGATTACGTCAACTGACCGGCCTCTGCCAGACCACCTTGTGCCGAGTTCGACCCCAATCAGCAGTGAGTCGAACAGTGATCATGAGATGAGTGGCTCAGACGGTGAGCCCGAAGGCCTGCAGAGGATCAACAGGTTCGGGGAGCAGATGTAAATCGTCGTCGCCGCTGTGCTCCTTATTGGCACGAGTCAGGCCAATGTCATCGATGCGAGTAACAGTGCTTAATGTTCTTGTTCGGTCTTGCTTTGTTCTTTTCAGGCGCCGGACACGTCACCCACCCTTTAGGAGGGGCGGAATGTCACAGTCATGGTGTTCCTTTTCAGTTGTAGGTGTTTTGTTATCCCGGCTATTTTGGGAAGTTGTATACAAGTTCTTTTCCCGTTGTGCAGTCACACGGTGCCATGCCTGTAGTTAGTTGCTCTCCCGCTCTCTTGTGCTTGTTGTTGCTTTCTCGTCCTGTACTCATTAAATGAGCCTGACTGTGACGTGCTTACTTTACCCCCAGTGACTCAGTTTCGCGGCCCCGGGGCTGTGTTGACTAGGTATTAGGGTGCCTTTACAGGTCTCGCGGAAAACTGACAAGGGAACTCTCAGTTGATGATATTCAAAAAGGCGAGGATCGATGTCTGGTCACGCCTCAGTCGCTTCAAAGTTCCGGCAAAGAATTGATAATCCGATGGCAGCTGGGAGCGGGAACGTCCGTTTTGTTTCACTCAGCCAGTGTGTGAACTCAATTCAGTTTGACCCCGGCTAAAGTCACTGTGTGCTGTTGACTTTGACAAACCAACTCAGTATTGTGCTTTGTCGAGTCCCGGAACCACAAAGAAAAGATAGGCTGAGCGCCGACTCTGTGACGTGCCTTTAGACTCCGGAAGACTAACCCGGGCCCGGCGTAAAAGACTTGAAATAACTAAAACCAAGGATAAGATCCACTGAAGGACAAGACCAAGGACATTGAAGATCAGGGCAAGACCCAGGACAAGATCCTAAAACATCCAAAAGAAAACGGCAATCTTCCATCATTTATAAGCGCCGCTCTGAATGGTACAAAAAAAACATCACTGAGTCAGCCGGCTAGAAAACTGATACATGTGCAAGTGCAATCTTATATTATCATGATTTGGGTTTCAACTGTTAATTATTGCAGCCGACAGCTGTAACATGCTTCTTTCATTGTTTAATCATGAGGGTAATTTCAACGCAGGTCGTTTTCTTTCTTGAAATCTATAGCTAGTCGATATTCTACGCGACTGCCGCAGCGCCGGAACGGCAGCTCTGCCCTGCGCACCGCCGTCCCTGCACTCACTACGTATACTGCAGCTGCAGAGTGCAGTGCAGTGCACGTGCACATCGACATGGCTGGGTTGACATGTATATCGCACCCATATATCGCGATCATGGTACTTTCCCCATCGCAACTGCAACCATGGGAACATTCTTGCGAGTGCGCACGCGCCGCGGCCGGGTCGGGGTTTTGTAGCTGCGTACTCGCATGCATACATGCATATTTTGCGTGCGCTGCAAATTTCAAAAAAAGAGGCTCCGCACAACCGTTTGGCGTGGCGTCCACTTTGCTGCTCTGCAAGCCGAGGTTTCGAAATCTGTTATTTGCTTTCTCCATCTTTCTCAGGTAGGCGACATGCACATCGGCTTTGGCTGTGTGTTTCCGTGTGCTCTTGCACTGCTTCCCTCGTACTCTTTTTCGCTCGTACTGGCGACATGAACTTCTATTCGCGATTTTGCAGCGGGCCAACCCTGCATTTCAGAGAAGTCTTTGGGGGAAGCTTGAAGAAGCTGAGAAGGAAAAGAGGAGTTGCGATTGTCTTAAATCAGAAGCTTGCGATGGAAAATTCCTATTTTTCGTTGCTGACACCCCTATTTTTCTTGCTTGCTCTCGGAAAACTTGTATTCTGTTCTTGCCTTCAGATTGGTCACAATGAGCTCCACCAGCCAGAAGCACCGTGATTTTGTCGGCGAGCCCATGGGCGACAAGCCAGTTACCGACCTGCCTGGAGTCGGTGCCGTGTTGGGTGAGAGACTATCTGGCAAGGGCTTCGATAAGGCGTACGTCGTGTTCGGTCAGTTCTTGGTACTAAAGAAGAACGAAGAGCTCTTTTTGGACTGGATGAAGACGACTTGTGGAGCCAATGCGAAACAAGGCGGAGACTGCTACAACGGCTTGATGGAGTGGGCGAATTCCTTCTTGTGAAAGCCGGCCCTCCTAGCGCCAGGGCCATTTCTGTTTGCTGCACCACCGACAGGCCCATTTCCGTTTGTTGCAATCATTCATGTCGTCACAAGGGCGCCATCTAAATATATGAAACACACGGAATTTATGAGAACTCTTACTCCGGGATAGCGATCGCTTTCCCGTGCTGATCTTCCAGCCAACTCCTCCCATTTTCTTCTATGCTCTCTATGCCTACGGTAGTTCTTTCTTTGAAAAAGGGAAGCATTAAAAAATATAATTAAAATAGTCTGGACTTGGTGGTGCAAATTTATTGAATCTAAGGGAGTGGGGTAGTCTTCAAAGTCATCATCAATAGTCACAAGCTCTGCACATGTATTTTGCTGAATGGAAGTGCGTACGTGACTTTTCCTTTTCTCTGTGACTAAGAGTTTGTGTGTAGGTTTTACTTTTTGGGTAGTTGCTGGCGGAAATGAAATTGGTGCGTGTATATTGTAACCTGATGATCACACAAGAGAAAAAAGAAATGTTCAGATGGAGAAATCTAATGACGGTGAAACACAGTATCATGTGCACTGTGCATGTATAACTTTCCTTTGAAGCAACAGTCTGCATTGCAAGCAGAGATTCTTCAACTGCGCCCAGTTGGCCCCAGCCGAATTGCTAGTACAAAACGAAAGAAAACCAGACTGGATCTTTTATTCGTTACCAGTGTCTTCATGATAAGAACGGAACGAGAGAGAGAGAGAGAGAGAGAGAGAGAAAGAGAGAGGAAGAGAGAGAGAGAGAGAGAGAACACAACTGCATGAACCAGAATACAGCACAGCTTGAAATATATACAAAAAACAATAGCGGTAAACAACAGCGAGGGGAAAAATACTAAGATCTACAGCATGAAAAATGAATGTGTGCACAACGCAACTATGTACAGAGATCGTGAAACTTTGAAAACCATATGGATTGAAAATGGACTACTCTTGAAATCGAAGCGTGTATTTCCCACGTTGCAACTGCGAAATGTAGAGCTTCGTCTTGGTTCCATCATGCCGTCTTAATGAAACCTACAATTTTGGGGAGAGACAAAAAGAGATACTGCTGCTTAACAATACATCTGCATGTGAAAAAAAAAGGCGAAAAAAGATTAAATTCTAAGGAAGGAACTATTGAAGTGACGCCAGACAAACCAGATGTTTTTATCTGGAAGACAATCTTTTGGCTTTATAGATAGAGCGAAATACCCCTGGTAGGTGGCTAAACATTGTGATTGGGCCAAGTAAAAAGAAAAATTGTTTAGCATCCTCAAATTATTCAACATCCGGGTGGGTGGGCGATTTTTTTAAAATTCCTTATGTGTGGCAGGCATGCTCTCACATTCCCTCAGTTTCTTGGCGAAATCTTGCTGTTCTGTTCCGTTCGTGAAAGACTGCGAGCTAAAGATGTGTGTTGCGTGCGAAAGCAGAATATCGAGGGGGACGTGTTCTCTTGTGGTGTACCACTGGCATCTTCACTGCTGGTACATTGTGCCTCTGCCGCTTCACTGACCTGCCGATGGACAGCATGTCACAGCCACATTGGAAAGCGTTCACAGCCACATTGGAAAGCGTGGCTTGGCTGGGAACTACTGAAAACCACAATCCCGCAAGAACACTAAAGCAGGCCGTGCTCATCCATGTTTGATCATGTTGAGGACAAGCTAGTCTGGTGTCCTGCACGCACAGTGCACGAGGAGTCACCATTATTTTGGAAAAATACTTTTGGCAGGAATTCTCTGCTGCCATTGTCGAACATGCACAATAGAGAATGGCCGCAAACGCTGACTTGGAAGGGAAGCACGTTTCGACTACAATGCCACCGACACGTGAACGCTTCAACGAGATCATGGTCGAGCTCGCACTGCAGCTGTCAAGTCGGCTGCGGATGTCTGTGTCCTCCAAACGGTTTTGATGTTATCCCAGCTTGATGGGATCAGTTGCTCAGGCTAAAAGTGCTGTCGAAGTGATCTTTTGGCGTCGTATTCAGCCCTCAATAAGAGCCGCGACATCCCCTCCTCAGATAGAAGAAAGCGGAAAATTGCTTGACATCTTTGGACAGATCGATTTCTCCCGCCCAGATCCCGCCTTACAGCTACAGACAATGCGCACGTTCTACTTGTCAAAGGACTGCACAGATCTCCGGCACCTGCCAACCTGATAGGTAAACACGGATCGCGGATGGATGAACGCAGTCACGTTAGGCTGCTCCTATGCCTGGACGGAAATCCCTTCCCCTTATGCGTAGTTGTCTTTTGAATGGTAGTTCCTCCCTTGCTGCATTACTTACCAACAATCTGGTTTGCCAGAAAGACCGTCAGATGACATGAAATCCCAGGATCACATCAAGGGGACAGAACACGAAGTCGCGTGCGTTCTTCTACACACTGAGTGTGGTGTGAGTTGAGGAAACGTTTTGCTATTCGTGAAAAGAAGCATCAGTATCACGCGCCCGTCGTCCGTCTCTCTGGGAATCATTTTCATTCCATTTAAATTTCATTTCCAGAAAGCGTAAAGGCCTCCTGTGGAAAGCACCTCGGTAACCACGATATACTCCTGACCTCTTTTGTGAAGCATAGTTTAGTCTGTTCCTCCCCGTGCATTCTACAAATTCATCGCACAAAAGTCGGTCAGCAGCAGTTGTCAGCCTTTCATTTAAGGAGAGGAACACGCCATTCGCGACCCAACCCAGCTGATCACATCACATTACTGCGTATGGTCCGTCCCTATTCAGCTTCCAATCTGCACCTGGTCTCAGGGAGGTGGCAAAGATGGACACATATGGCGCAGCGATGCTTGTTATCCAAACGGTGATTGGCATGCCAACGACTAGACGGAAGCAATTAACCTGCCACTGGACAAATGGCGACGTTTTGGCTTTAGGCGTTGCTGAACACTTGGCAGTTGCCTTTCAGCGTTGTCCGTAGCTCGATTAAATAACTAGCATGCGTCCAGCTTCTGCAAAATTTTCCTTTCGACTGTGTCTCCGTTTTTAGAAATTGAGCTCTGCCATGCTACCCTGCACTTTCTCCGGTGAGCTGTTTTGCCTAATTGATCAGCAGCGGTTCACGGACGTAAAATCTTTTCGAACCTTCTTTGTCAGAGGCCGACCCGCCTGATAGCCACTTTACAGTCCAGTTAACGTTTGCTCTTCTTTTCCGGCTACTGGGCAAGGAAAGGTTTACGGAGAGACAGGCTCCACTCTTCCTTGATGCCGTTGCACGATTACAGAGAGCTAAGCCGGGTCGCTGATCTTTCAGCCCTACGCTTGTGGCGTAGATTGACAGTGCGCGCGAGGATCAAAGAAGGTTCGATCTCGCCTCGGCCATATGAGACAGTACTTTCCTTCATCGTTAGATTTATCGCGTTCTCGGAACCGATTTTCGCTCAATTTCCTTGAAAAGTTGCACAAAGAGAGGAAAAGCTCCGCAAAGACGAGGAAAGCTAGTTTTGTACAAATCGAGAGGGGACAGTTGTACCGATAAAGTGCTTTCGGTTTTATCGTTTTCGGTTTGTGAGCTGGCCTGAGTGGCGCGGACAATGACGGAGTTGCCTCGGCGGCGACACCGAAGCATAGAAAAGCTCGAGTTCCTGAAGCGGCCAATGGTCTGTGGAAGACACGGCTTCACCAAACACTTGCCTGTCGATTATCAAGGCAAACTTTGTTCCTAGCTCCACAATAGGAACGAACTAGCTGCTTTTTCAAACCAGCGGTCAGAGGATAGATGTGGTCAGCCAGAATAGGAATAATTGCATTGAGGTGCCATCGGGCAAGTTTCCAAAACCCAGCAACATCGATGTGCTCATGCGGTCCGTCACTATGAAAAACATCAACTCAGCCGCTCCCCGTGCGTTGATTTATTTGGTCGTGGCCTTTCTCAAAACGTTTTGCCGGTCAGCTATAAGCAAATTGCGGTCTTCGGAATATTTCGGCTAAAACGTCCTTAGGCCAACAGCTGTCAGCTTTCTGGCCGGCGTTATTGTAAGTCACGTGAGACAGGGTTCTCCTAACGTTTTGCCAGAGGCTTCTTCAGAGGATATGGTTAAAGACAGACAGATACAGGGAAGTAAAGACTGATACAGAATCAAGAGTTAGCGCGAGAGGTAATAAGGGGGGCAAGTTGGGCAGTGAGGTGCGGAAAAGTGGTGCGAAAGGGATTAGGTGAATGTGTTGGGGGCGTGTGGTGTGCGTGGTCGCTTGCATCTACGTACCACAGCAGGACAGAAATTACGAGTGCACCTCAACAGCCACCGTAGCGACATCAGATCCCAGTCCGACACCCCTGTTGCAGCACAATTCAACCAGAAAGACCTGCACATCAATCAGGCCTCGTGACCAGCCAAGACGCTATTTCCAGAAAGATCAGAGAGAAGCGCTGGATTTCTTTTGTCACCAAAGCTACAGACTGCCTCTGCATCAACAGAGACAATGGTTTTGACGTGCTAACATTGTAGATCTACAATGCAGTCTCCAAGCACCTGCAATCCTTTCACTAGTATCGGTCTCCTCACTTTTTTTGTTCTCGCCTCTGGCCACTGAAGACCTCATCATGGCCTCTGTTCTTTAAACTCTCATGCACCCTTTGCTTGGCTTTCCCACCTCTGTCTCCCCATGCACTTCAAACCTTTATAAACTCACCTGCTTCTTTCTCTCATGTGCAATACCTCTGAAGAAGGTCTGTAGCCGAAACTCAGGTAAATGTACTACCATAAACATGCCTTAAGGGTAGTTCTACCACTTGGGGAATAATTTCTCACCTTTTGCTGTTTTTGCTGAAAAGTGCCCAAAAAGGATGAAGTTTTAGTTGTGTAAGCGCCAGAATTCCGTCGGCAAGTTGGAGAAATTTCCATTCACGTTGACGCCCGGGCCGAGGATTTGAAGCCTCGGGCAGCGAAGGTGGGAACTTCAAACCCCGTTTTTTCGAAACGTGGTTCCCTCAACTTTACCGGCACAACTCAATTGCTACCAACGTACTGGATGGACTTCAAATTTTCTGCATCACCTCCTTAATCATAGACCTAAAAAAAAAAAACGGCGCTAGGAAAAGTCGATTTTCTTCCTCGATCTCAAGTTATTTTAAACTGAGCAAACAGTGGTTTTCAAAAGGAGACACCGTCGACCTTTTAGAGTCACTATTGAGAAAGAAAAGCAATCCTCAAAATGCAGTCAGTTATGGCATATGTCAACGGTGACCGTGACTGGTGAGCTAAAATATTGAGCCGCCATTTTTCTTTTCATCATAACTCCCGGTCCAACTAACAGGTATCATAATCCATAGATTTCAGCATTCATCTACTGGATAGCCGGGTGGTCTTTCAGCCGGGAGCACCTCACGGAGGTGTTTTCAAGGTACACCTCAGTTAGGATTGAAACTTGAGGCGTTTTTGGCAAAGTAGACCATTTAGGAGAAAGGGGTGGTTTTCCTGAAATGAGTGGCGATCGAGTAAAATAATAATAACTAATAATAATAATAATAATAATAATAATAATAATAATAATAATAATAATAATAATAACAATAATAATAATAATAATA
>JAOWAR010156458.1:0-10823 GCA_028571005.1 Clathrina lutea
TGGCACATGCGCCTTCGCAACCAAAATGGCAGCCTCTAGCATAAACGGGTGATGGTCTGTTAACTGCGCTTTGACCGAGTGCCTCGTCAAAGCTTCAAATAAATCTGCACCGACGTGGGATACATATATATAGAAGAAAAAAGAGGGGAACCATCTGATCTACGAAAATGTTTGCTTTGTGCACAAAGAATGAACAGTTCGAAAGGAAAAACACCAGCAGTCATGGTAAACTGGTGTATGCTAAAGTAGACAAATTCCAGACATTGTTGAGGAAGACATGTTGGAAGAAAGACATAAAGTGATAACGTGGGGTACAAATTTTGCTTTTCAAAAAGGGAGAACCAACCATCGGCTCTACCAACATATTTCCTTCATGGACAATGAGATAAACAGCTCAAAAGGGAAAACACTCTGTCATGGTAAACTGGTATAGCAATGATATACTAACGAAGACAAATTCTAGACGTGATAGAGGAGAAAAGATGGAAGAAAGAGGTGAATCTGCAAGGAGGAGGGATACGTAAATAAATTTAAAAAAATGGGGAACCAACCATCTGATCAACAAACTTGTCTGCTTTGTGCACAATGAAATGAACAGGGTCGAAAGGGGAAAACATCCAATCATGGTAAACTGGGGTATAACCACAGCCGTCTAATGCACTTCTCATGGTTAATCAACATATGCATGTCATGGCGTGTACTGTAATCGCCTTGGGTTTTGGCGTGCTTAGTTTTCTGGAACGGAGTGAGAAAGGTGTACTTACATAAAGTGGGGCAGGTGCATTCCTCATAGCTCCCGGAATGTAGGCCCTGACTAGAGAAAGAATCTCCACAGGGAAGCTATACTTTGGTAAAGGCCGCCGTTTGGTCTTCCCAACATCGCGCCGCTGAATAAACAAAGCATGTGCAGAGGGAGCGATAAGCTTACCCTGAAGGTAAGTTACGAGACCTCGCATACTGTGATCGGAAATTGTAGCAACCGTGCTGCTTGACTTCGTTGCCTGCCTTCTCCCTCTCATATGCGTCGAGGTCACTTCGTCCGGCGAAAGGATCCTCGAGAACATCGTCCACGAAAGAAGGGACCTTGCTAAATCTTCCGAAGGTGGTGGGCATGTTAGGTGAAAGCAAGCAAGGAAAGCTGCTATAACATCCTTTCCCAGCTACCCTTTCTGCATTCTAGCGATGCTACTGCTTGCAAACACTAACCCAAATCTGCGTATCTTTCGCTGGAAGCTCTCCATCGCACGATGTCTCGAGCTTGCTATGCTAATTAAAACTGCAACAATTTTTATTCTGCGGCGAATAAGTCTAACACCCGCCAAGCCAGCGCTAGACAACTTGAAATCGGCTAGATTCGGCTCCATGGCGGTTATCGATCTGGCTAGGCTGGCGGTCGGAGCTGCACGCCGTGTGCCATGCCCCCACCCAGAGATGGTGTACTGTAATGCATCGAGGTACAGCCGCAGGGATACATTGGCGGGACTTTCAAAAGGCAGTTTCTCGGAAAGTGGGATGCCAGACTTTCTAGAGGTCGTTAGAAGTAATCTAGAAACACATCGAGGCGAAACTTTGCACAAGGCGGGCCAGGTAGATGAACTTCAATACGGAACTACAGATACTTGATTACTGTCACCTTTTTCCCCTTTCGAGCTGCTGCAGCACCGTATATCATTTGAAACCAAAGAAAAAGGAAAATCTCATGTAACAAGGACCATTAAAGAAAATGCATCACATCCTTTGTTCCGTCAATAAATTTCCTATGAAAGTAAGTAGCAGGCCAAGTTTGGCGGACTTGGATAGGAAAACTAAAGCAATTCGCCTCTAGAAAGCTTGTGTAACTGAATGACTGTCTATTTGTCCTCGATAGCTGCGCGTTCCGAAGAGCTCCTCCACTCTTTAAAACAAATTTTAACATCTTCATTTAAGCCCTAACATGAAAACACAACTAGGAGTCTGAAGACTAAATGACTGTTGTTGTACAATGAGGGGGGTACGTACCCACCCTTGTTTTTTGTGGGCAAGCCCTTCCTTGAAGTCAGAAAACACACCAGGCACTAGAGTGAACAACAGACACAATTTCTTCTGGAGACATTTTGCCAAACAATGGCATAGTCAGTTTAGACAGGAATTGTTGGGGGAAAGGAAACATGAGAGGAATGCCACTCAGGAAAGGATCGGTGTTTGGAGAATAGACCACTTCGAGATATATAGTCTGGGTTCATGGCATGGGGTAAGGCCACACCATGGGCCGTGCAAAAGATATGCAGGCGGGCTCTTTTTCCTCTCCTTCTCCGTCCTTTGTACACCGTCTTCGAATTGTGGCTGACTTAGTCGAGCTGAGAGGAGTTTAGGAAAAGCTCAATGGGTGTTTGTCCGCCCAGACGATAGAATTTTGGAGGGGAGCTGAATTGGGTTCTCCCCCAGGCTGCACTGACCAATACTTGTTGTCTATGATCGATGAGATCCAGCCGGAATAAAGAAGCTTGTTTAGTCGTTGAGTTTAGGCACTGTGAAAAACGCAACACAGGTGCTCCTGCGCATAGATCTACAACTGGACTTTTCCTGACATGATATCGATGGTCTGCTTTCAGACCTCGTTGGCAATGCTTCCTAAAGTCGTGATTGGCTGAGGCAAAATTTTCAATAATACACAAGCCGGCGTATGCATCAGACAAAGAAGAGCCCTTGGCCAATGGAAACACAAGGGTTGAAAGATTCCAAGTAGACAATAAATGCATGAAACTCAGTCAGAACTCACTGACAAGGAAAAGGAATGCTGCAGCTATCGTTGTAACTATTTACAGCTCAGTTACAAATTGCTAACTGTCTGAGAAGTTTCCTGGTGTGTCAGTTTCTCAAGATAAGTGTGTCTCGGTCTGCCTTAAGCTGCCACTCCAGCACTAATGTGCCGGTGAAATGTGATGTTGATAAATTGAACACTAGAAATAACGGTTGGCTGCTTACTCCACAAAACAAAAGGAAAGTTCTAGATGACTCGACCTAATTGTGAGAAGGCAAAACCAGCCTCTCACGTCCCGAGTATAATCACCGAGTCACAAATCAAAAGAACTGACTATTCAAGTCTTTATTGCGTCCAAAGCCCTCATACTTCCCCTATATTCCTCGTGTAATTATCCCGACCGTAACTAAAAATCATTACCAGTTTTATAGCGTTTTACAATGTTCGATAAAAGTATGAAAACAGAACCCACGTCATTAAAGAAAATTCTAGTGAAGAGAGGAAACGTGGTAACACGTCAGCATAGAACATTCTAGACAACAATAGAAACGTGAACAACGTGGTTATAGAGATGTGAAAAGTTCGGAAGCATCTCGCGGCTTCTTACACTGATCACTTCGCCGTCGAGAATCAGTTAGCACTTTCACCGGGTTTGTTCTTGAACATTGGCTTCCAAAGCTGTAGCAGTGCACAGGGACTTCTGTTGCTTCCTGTCTGCTACGAGCGAAGCAAAGCAGCAGCAGATCCAATACTTTCTCCAATAAATGCAGAACTCCAGTTAAACTAAATTTCCACTCCTTGACACTTTCAGTTCAAATCTTCAGGCTCTCCTTCGTGGTTACGGACTTCTACTACACGCGATCGACTAAAAATAAGCAGCGCGAACGGCGATGGCCCAGCGACAACCAGCCGATAAGGACGGTCACACTTCTATGGGGACACCGAGGCAAATCAGCCCTTTCAGAAGTCATAGAACACCGATACAACCATGACAGAAATGAGACAGTAGGTACCCAAACTTCAAATTTGAGTCCTCCCAAAGAAAACGAGAAAAAAACACAAGACGCTTTGTAGAATGATCGAGCAGCATGCCGGATACCCAATGGATTGACGCAATAGACAGAGCATCACATGAACCCAGACAACGTTTCTCGAAGTGGTCTATTGGAGAAAACTCGAGATTAAGAAGTGGATGGACAGGCTGAGAATGAGAAGTTGAGGAAAGCAAAACAGGTATAGATAAAAATAGCTTTAGATGAACTGACAGGCGTAAATGCAGAAAGGCCAAATAGATAGGTGTAGCAAGACCAAGAATCAAATCATGTTTACATAGGTGTAGATTACAACAGGTGTAGGTCAGATGACACAACACAGTGTGGTAAAATGGGATAATTGTTAATTTTAGCGGAGGAGTGACAGACCTTCAGGGAAGAAAGTGGAAAGACAAACAAGTAAATGGAGGCCTGAAAAAGGTGAGAATAGCAAAAGAGGGAAGGGAGCAAAAATAGCGCATGAAGCGTGATTGGATGTGTGATAGGGAGACCTTCCAATATAGGAAAAATAAGGTACAAGAGCTCGCTCACTACGGCTGTCAAGGGTTTGGAGTGGCATTCCATTGAGTGATGCATTGTTCATTTGCCTGCAGCGGTCTTCCCTCACCTACTACTACTTGTGCTTGGCCCATACTGCCTTTAATTACTCTAGAAAAGGTCTTCACTGCGCTTCGACGGCTTCCACTTCCCTTCTTCTAGACATGTATATGGACAGAGGTATTGATGATAACTCCATCAGATAACACGGGTAGATTTTGGTGAAACGGATCAACTTAATCTGATTATCGATCGATGTCAAAAACCCTAAAGTGAGCCGGGTCAATATGCAGGGTACAAAGTACATAAAAGTACGTGGGGATGATCCGGTGCAATGTTACCAAAAAGTGATAAATTTGCAACTAGTCACCCATGGCCACAAAAGGAACAACTCCTCAACAAGATTCAACAAACTTCAATGCACAAGTCCGGCATAAACTAAAATGGAAGAGAAGCCAAGAAGGGCAAAGGTAAAACACGAGACAAGGGTCACCAGATTGGACTGAAGTAAGCTTAGAGATATTAGGCCACAAAGAATGAAGCTTGGAACATGCATCCTTACTCCTGTAGAAAGTCTCAATGTTCACGCACAGCCTCCTTAAGCAGCCTGCAAATGGTCATCCTTCCCAACTCTAAATCTGTGGGCGCTCACTTCAGGTCGATCTGACCTGAATCAGTGATGGCCTAGGAAATATGCTCAGCATGCTCAGCGATTGGTAATGTCGACAGGTTAGCGCAGTTTTATCAAGTTTGCTCTTTCACCCTTTCCGGCACTGTACTGAACATTTTTTCGAAAGTGATCGTCTTTGCGGTCCTTGCTGTAAACCCTGTAAATTGTGTCACTCTCTCCAACTGGCTCCTTTCACACACATTGTAAAAACAACTGGCTCCTTTCACACACATTGTAAATGCTAAGTCCACTCCAAGTATTTGGGTATTTAAACACTCAATGCAAACGCCGGGCGGTTTCAACACTCTCTGGATTTCTAGCATTCTTCCATAAATCTAGGACATCTAGCTAGGTACTGGTTACTCCGCTGAGTTTAGCGAACCAGATGGTCTTGGTAAACATCTGTCCTGCTGACCGTAAGCCACCTGATGATCACTTTTGTCCCAAGTATAACCGCACCTTCCACCAACCTTCTGGCCTGGCAACCTACTCTAGGAGCTGAAAAGCAGGTCAGCAGCCTAAGAGTGACGGTGCTGGTGGCACATTTTCTCCATCTTAGAATGCCGATTCCACTCAGACACTACCGATTTCTTGCCCGCACTGCCAATATTTTTTGCAATGTACTGCGGCCGTCTGGGTAACCATCTGCACTCGTGCACTGGCACTAAGCCTGAAAACCAAAACAGTGAGCACCAATGCCTGGCCTGTAACAAGTCCCGTCACTCCCAGGGCGGTCTAGAATCACATAAATCAGATGCACAAGGACTAAACATTTGACCCAAACCGCTCGCCATAATCATCTGGCACAGTCAGGACCACTCCCACCCAGTGTGTACCAGGATCTCCCTGTTAGACGTCCGAGCCTGCTGAATCCACCTCTGTAACCGACAGGCAAGCCCCGCACAGTGCTGGGGCTTGGATCGCTGTTTGTTTGGAGATAGCCCCATGGTAGAAGACATCCATTCTCCCAAAATTCCATCGGCAACCGCGCCCACGGAGTCTTGGTCTTTCTTTCCTCGTCTAAAGACCCCTCCAGCCACCGCGATCAAAGCCTGGGAACAGGCAGCGAAGCAATTTATTAGTAGGTGTGTGTCTGAAGCAGAGTTCCCCTTCTTCCCTGACCATGTAAAATCCCACCCTTACTTCTAAGTTGACAATGCACTCACCCTTTTTTCCAGGACCTACACTGAAGATGGCAGATTAGCTATCTGTTTGCCTTTAGATCATGGTACATCAAATCCTGAACCACCTGCCTCTTTTCCAACAGCGCTACCTTCCAGATCACTTGTTCAATCAAACCTGCGAAAGACTGGAAACTGTTCGGCACCAGGTCCAAACAGTATCGTGTACTAGGTTTGGAAAAAGTGCCCTTCATATGGCAACACTTGTACACGGTGTGCTGCTAGGTCTGGCAGCAGGCCAGCGTACCTAGCTCCAGGCAGCAGGCCATCATTGTCCTGATAAACCAGAAAGGCGACTGGAACCACGCAAACGTCAGACCCATCGAGCTTAGAACTGTGACAGCTAGATATTTTTCTCTCTGGTCTCATCAGTAACAACATCTTTCGCCAATTTCTGTCTGTATGGAACACCCACGCTCTCCTGAGAAGTGCTTAGTGAAGCAAGGGAAAACCACCTTCTCCACCCGGCTGGATCTGAAAATGCATTCGCCAGTATTCGTCACATGCTGATCCAACATTACCTCTAGCTCTCTCATTTTCCGGCCAGCTTCTACAGGCTTATTTTCAATAATTGTGAAATGATGACGGCTAAAATATCCCTTGGCAGAAATCTGTCGCCAGGTCATCATCGGGGTTATTGGAAGGATGCAATCTTTCACCGGCTCTATGTAACATCTACCACCAGCCCCTGTTAGACACACTTCATGCGACTGCCTGTCCAAATGGATGGTCATACACCTACGCCATGGCACGCCCATCAGCCTATGCTGATGACATGGAGCTTTGTGCGTGGAATCCTTCTGAGTGCCAAACCCTCCTTAATCTAACTGAGGGCTACCTCGCCTGGTCTAGATCTGCAGTGGTCCTTCCAGACTAGTGCTCCACTACAGCCATGTGCCTCACCAGCACGTCCGCACAGTCAAAGGGACAGTTCAGCCCTTTTACCCACAGCTTACAATAACCGTACCGGACAGCCGCTTCAGTGTCTAGACTATGATGATGAAAGTACCTCAGCAAGCCCTTAAACACTCAGCTCTCGGAAGTTTCTGGTGGTGCTAGCATAAAATCCACTCTGCTCGTCCTGTTAGCTAGATAGGGTAGACAGAGCCCCCTCTCCTAAACAGTAAAGCTTTGGCTATACCATCATTTCTGCACCACAAATATCTCTAAGGCCCTACTCTTCAACAGCCTGTCACTCGCGTTTGTGCAGGAGCTACAAACCGTTGCTTTGAAATACCTGTAATTCTGGGCCGGTCTGCCCTACTGTGCAAATGCTGAACTGCGTTTTGCCCTCCTAGCTGTCTCAGACAGCGTCCCAACTCCAACAAATCTCCACTTTTGGAGCATTTGGAAGTGGATCCTTCGTGTGTCCTGTGCTGTCGCCGATGTACCTTACACCATAAACATAACATGTGCTCTGCCGAGGTCCAGCAGGGTAGATACACCTGGCACCACTAGTTTGTTCTAGTGATTGCGAAGTATCGCCTGCTTGAAATTAGGAAGGCTGAACCTTCTTCAGTTCCCGACTGAGGCCGCTGCCACGTCCCTGCGCCCAGAAGTTGTCATATACTTGAGTGCAAAAATCGATCTGTATTATGCTTGAGCTGACAGTTCAACAGGAAGTTCGCTCACCGTGACATCTCATACACGACCGAAGATGGCTAAACACTACCCCCTTGCCCACATCTGCGAAGAGAATGGATTTACTATCTCTGTATGTTGGAGGTACAGTCGAACCTCCTAATAGGACGAACACGGATAAGGCGAACTTTCCATTTGTACAAACTTTTGATCATTGAACGGTTGGCCAGGCCTTAAATCGAGTCAAATATGTTCGTTTACAATGAACATCTGTACTACGAAATTTCGCGATTACGAACCTTAAAAGAGTCTCGCTCAAGTGAAATGTCCGCGTAGCACGAACTTGCCCTGACGGGGAATATGGAGCCGGGCGTGGCATAGCTCAGAGTTCCGACAACCACAGAGACCACCGTAGACTGTCTTGGCACGCACACTGATCTACTGGCTTTTGTGTACTGTACGGCATGTAGATGGAGGCAGATGTACCTGGAGTGTTTTGTTGCCAGTGCGCAGGAAATCGTTGCAGGAAATCGTTGTTTTTCAGTTTTGATCATCTGCAAGCGAAGGAGATTCCGAGAGTGATCATGGTGAAGATCTTGCCGACCTTCCACCTGGTCTATCCAATGATTCCCTTAGCATAGACGGTAATGTCATGGTGTCAGAGGATATGTCAGAACAGCCGATTTTAGAGTCACTAAAAGACAAATACAGTCAGCAAGATGAGGAAGACGAGGTGTGTAGAGGTTGTTCCACCTCCACCATCACCTACTGATGCTCTTCATGGCCTGTCACTTGTTCGCCACTACATCCAAAGTCTTAACAATAGTGATGTAACCCTCAATTTCAGCCTTTGCAGCAGTCTGGAGCAGTATGTCTTGAACTCGTTCCAAAAGACGGCTGTTCAGTCGAAGGTCACTGATTATTTCCGTCCTAGTACAAAGTAATAGTAGATTCTGATTATTTTCTGAACAGTGTACAGTACATGTACAGTCACCATCAAGAAGCTAATTTAGTGCTCAGTACATCAAGTATAAATCATAATGCTTCCATTACTGCATGAGTTCATAATAAAAATATACTTCTGTCCAAAAGTGTGATGACATGCATGGTCATGTTGGTATACAGGTCAAGTTTGGAGAAGAAGAACTCCCGATTAGATAAACAAATTCATTCGGTCCCTTGAAGCTCGTCGTACAGAGGTTTGACTGTAGGTAGTTTCGGTTTTTGCCTGCTGACTTTGCTGGCCTGCTTCGAGACTCTAGGCCTGCCCAAATCCTCGGCGCACCAAACTAGAACTGAGTGGGCCCGTGGCGCACTACATTGCTCCTACTTTTTCTATCTATAGTGATGCATTTAGCATTGGGACAAGCGAGACGCAGCCCTAGCGTAAACTGTCCGCCATCCTCTCAATTACCACCTGCATTCGACTGAAGCACACCTAAACTTTCCCCGGCTGCAGGTGATCTTTTGCGGCTCTCCGTGTCCAATGCCTCAGCATTTGCTACATGCAGATGGGTATTTAAAGACATCTCTAGAAGCTATGCTGCCGGCATTCGGATAAAGAAAACGTCACCATTCCACCCGGCTCTAATATCTGGAATGGTTAAACAGTATATTATGTACATTAAGCCCTGTGCATTCAGGCCCGTTGTCCAATATTCTTGTATTTTCCTGTCTTTTTGTTCTGTTTATCACTTCTTTGCGGTGGTCTCTCTACATAGAGTAAATTTGAGTCGGACGCGGCAAGGAGCGTAATTCTGGAATGCAAAGGCACTAGCTCACCAGTCCTGGTTCACAAAGCCGAGGGGGGGAGGGTCCAACATGTCCCGTCTAAAGGGGTTCACACTGTTCTCTCAACTCCTCAGTAACCGGTGTTTTTCTTTACTTTCTCACCTCCTTGTCATCGATGTTCATTTCACCCGTCAGTAGTCTCCCGCCTGTTATATCTCCTCGTTCCCTCTTCCTCCCCTTTTGGTTATTTATAATCAGTTTATCGTTTTGCAGCCCGTCCGCTGATCCAGTCTTCTCGGTGTCTGCAGTATCTCTCGCATGGCTAGGGAAACAACTTTTACATCTCCACCTGCAGTCGCGGGTCCCCAGTTATAGACCAGAGAATGTTCCTGGGCTCAGCTGGCTACACGAGCCTAACAAGCGATGCTCCGCGCCCGTGGATTACCACCACCTAGACTAGACCTCATCTTCCTAAGATGAGTGTGGAGCACAGCAACAAGACCGGGTAACCATTCTTTTCCAATGCCAGTTGGATGTGGTCGTCGTCTGCCTTTGTGTCAACTACGTTTATAGCGGACTTCATTTACTCTTCTCGCCATCCTGAGAAGAGAAGAGAAGAGAAGAGAAGAGAAGAGAAGAGAAGAGGAGAGCTGCTTGTGCAGCCTGTCAACCCCACTGCATTCAGTACCATTGGGTGTTGAGAGTAAAAGAAAGATACCTGCCTGGCATGGATTGGTTTACCGTACACCATTGTTGCCAGGGTGAAATAAATCATTGTGTCCAAGTACATCAGCATTCTCTTCATCCATAGTCTGTCTCTGGTCTCTCTAGATCTAGTATCTATAGTTTTGTCTAATAATCTTCAGCTTGTCAAGTTTCCGGTTGGCAACTCCCAAGGTAGCAATGGTGTACGTCATTCGAAGGGCATATGACTAAAGGCAACCTCTGCAGTCTGCTCTGTGTTCAGTGCTTGGGTTCAAGTCGCTAGTCTATCTTTGAACTTGTGACGGGCGGACTGTTTCACTTTGTGGTGAGGATCGGTCAGCATCAATAATGACAAGTCGCGTACGCATGGAGCCACCGCAGTCCCCTTGCCTTGACAACCATCCCCGTTTTGTGATTTGATTCTAGTGCTATTTCGTGATTCGAGTGGACAAGGTAAAAGCTGGACGTCTTATCAATTTAGTGCCTGATTGTTTTGAAGCTCAAGGCGAAATCCTTCACAGTTTTCACGCCTTCAGCGCTCGGGCAGGATTTTTTTACACGACAATCACTGAAATACGCCGAGCCTCAAACTCTTGCCTTTCATATGTCATCCTTGAAAGAAAGTA